>JAHWXV010315596.1:0-18417 GCA_024586415.1 Phrixothrix hirtus
TGAAGAAGACATTGGAACAATGTCGAAAGCTCGGTAAATTGAATAAATAGTTTATCTCCAAAATTAGTCGACAAAACCATTAATTTTATATATATATATAAATTACAACTACCATTTTATCTTTCTAACCCTAACGTTTTGCTGCATAAAAAGTCTGGTGTGAGACAACATACACTTTCCTTTTACGTATTATAGATATACAAATAATATCCATAAATGATTAAAGTATTATTTACGTTTATTCTGAGAACAATTGCAAGGTTATCCATCTAAATTACTGGACACGTAAAACCCTGCTCAACTTCCGAGATTTTTCACCATAACTCGCTTCAACAAATTATCTTAGAGAAACCATATGTAAGTATGCATGAACGAACATTATAGTCGTAAGAAATATGTCAAGTATAAAGAAATCGTTGCAGCCATTTTCGAGAAAATCGCGAAAATCTAAAAAATTATAAGAGTAAAGTGACACTTCTTGTTATCCGTTTTTAATCAAAATGTTGCAGTTACATGCCCAGATGGCTATAAACTGAAATATAAAATTTTGTTTACCTACGCCTTATCGTTTTCGAAATATTATGTACATACACGCTTAAAAGCATATACGCTCAAACTTACACACACACCCACCCATACTCAGCAACTCACATACCCAACCAAACGCATACGTATATACACACCTACACCCATCCACACATGCGCGCGCGAACATACATACACACATACCAATACCTAAAAACTGGATTTTCGGACTAGTGGACCCCGAAAACATATTTCCGCGGAAATTTCGACATCCAAAATGTTGGACGAAAACAATAGTGTCTCTTTTACTCACACACAGTTATATTTCATATAGGGTTAATGAAAGTAAACATTAAATGGGTTTAGTATAATTTTAATACAAAGGCAAGTATGTTAAATTTTGAAATTGGACACGATTTTGTATCCTTACGGTGGAAATGATTTCGCAAGTTTTTGACATTTTATTTTGAAATAGATACCCATTAATTATATACTCAAAGTATGGTTGTAAGTTCGTATTTAAAAAAACTTTAACGGTTGTATCTAATCTGTTTTAAATATGTCACTTTATTAGAGTTTTATGTAGAGAATTATATATTAATAAATTGCAGAATTTTAGGCGAAATATAGGCATATTTTCTTAGATTAGGAAAGAGAATACAGATAATATAGCTAGTATTTTTGTTGCTATGTGTCGCCGTAACACACACGCCAGTGTCGTTGCATAGTTGCTAGTTTCCAGTTTATGGCAAAAATTACAAAAAAAGATAAAAGTATATGGATGTCTTTATACTAAAGAGAAAGACGGCGTGTTTTAATTGGACAAATCTGTTTAAATCAGGTTTTTTAAATGAAACCCAATAAAATGAGTTATATGAATGTTAAATATTGGATACTGTGATACCAATTTATATTACTGACTAAGTAATATTTCCTAAAACTGTTTATTTTTAATTTATAAATACATTAACCACTGGGTTACATCACTTGAGATTTATTTTTACCTCTGAAACATAATTCCTTGCTTTTTCTTATCATTTCGAATTTTATATCCAAATACGTAACATCATCTTTATGATTATTTTGTTTTATTAATGTTTTCTACTTTCACTCATACATTTATTTGTTTGGCACCGCTTTAATGGTGGAGCCAACGAATAAAGAATACTAAGGAAGCGGCACTATCTATCAAACTTGCGGTATGCGCTTGTATCCAATTTTGAATCACTACCAGTGATAGAGGTTATCATTGTTAGTTCACAATTAAAGTGTCAAATTGTGAGCTTTTGTTAATTGTGTGTGTGTAATTTATTTGCTTACTGTGTATACATAATAATGTATATTGCTGGATATATATTTCATAATGCTAAATTTGTAAAATTCGAGGTTTTTAATACATAAGTACATCATCTATCGCCGCCATCCTGGTTGATCAATTTGAAACAACTTTACATATTTAGGGCGCTTCCCGTGTGTGTAATTTATTTGTTTACTGTGTATACATAAGAATGTATATTGCTGCATATTTCGTAATGTTAAATTTGTAAAATTTGACGTTTTTAATACATAAGCACAATATGTTAACGCCGCCATCATGGTTGGTCAATTTTACGCAACTTTGTTTAGGGAGAGTCTTAGCGTTCTTTATTAATTGGGTGGAACAGTAACACTTTGCTTGTATTGCTTGAATATAAAGATAGATATCGTCTTTCTTTCCTAATATAAGCATTTTTCACACTTTAAAGTTGCTTCCAACCATCGTCGCAGTTATTGTTCTGGGGTTGAATTTTGTAAAACAAATAAAACTTTTCACAAGGTATCAGAAAAAATATTGCTAATAGAATTAATGGTATGAGAACTGTTACAATTTCATTAATATTAACAGAATTATCAAAGGATACGCACATTAACAAGATTAGGAAAACCGAAATTTTTAAAATAAATTATAGTTAATGTTGCAATGTGTAATCACAACCAAATTTATCAAAATATTGAGCAATTTCTAAATCAATAAATTGCTTAACGTAAAGATGCTTTTAATGTATGTATATGCACATTTGAAACAAGTTGATTCGTTTTTAAAACGTACAAATGTAAAAAATATATCTATTAAAACTTGTATTATATATCCAAAGTAGGTATCGTTTATTTTGAATTTTGTAAGAATACAAAATTACTACGTATAATGAAAACTGACTTTTATAAAAATGATATCTAACAATTAATAAAGTTTTCTTGCAGATTTTGTAGGTACCTATTAAATTGTTATAATGCAATTGTGTTCTTTTTACGTAAAATTGTATAGAATTGCAGATAATAATTTAATACATTTTTTAACTTTTTGTGTAAAACTATTTGATAATTAAAAGTTTTAGTTTTGTAAAATGAGAATTAATTGAGTACTGTTTGAGAACCGCAGGTTTTCATATACATATATATTTCTGTGTATGTAGCAGTAGATTTATCAAGTATGGATATAATATTAATATTTTTGTGTAAAAATATTTATAAATGGGAGAATATGCATTTTTAATCTAAGAAAATTATTTATTTTACTTAGAATACAGTATGTAAAATTATATTGATAAATTTTGTGGATGAATAAAGAAAATTATATTTTTGTGCCATTAATCATTGTGATGTCTTAGTACAGAGGTAATCATGAGGAGCAGCAGCTCAGAACTGCTCCTTGATCAACAAGAGGATATTCGCCAACGCAAACTTCAAGAATTAACTCAACAAGCCAAAAAAACTCATGCTGCTAGACAATCATGTCGAGAACGTGCTTTGTTTTATTCAACAAGTTTACTTGCTGTAATAGCAATGTCGGCTGGTTCTTCACTTCTGTTTCTTGTACCTCTATATGTGGATCCAGCAATTTCAACATTGGTGTCCAACTTTGTTACTGAACCTGTAACATGTGTAACTACTCGTCGAGATGAACTAATGGGATTAGCTAATTGCTCTTGGAGTTCATGCCGTGAGGGTTGTACAAGCGATGCCTATCAATGTACACATATATATGTAAGTTATAATGATTCAAGTACTACACCTAACCAAACAGACAATGCAATATTGTTGGTCAATATCAAAGGTTGTGGCTACCCACCTAGAGTATTTTGTGCAAATTTTACAGAAACATATGGGACAGAAGGAACTGAATTTCCATGTTATCATTCAAAAGAAAATCGCACCGTTGTTTTGACTCATTATGATAAAGATGAACAAGTGGCTACTATAATTCATTTTTTCGCTGTTCCATTTGTAATAACACTTGCTACTTCAGTTGCATTATGTGTGATGCACTGTGATTGTCGATGTCATGTTGCAGCTCATCATAGAAGATCACGACGTCCTCGATTTCATCATGACTTAAGCGATGGTTCTATAAGTACAGGTGTAGATTTACATTATACAATAAGCCATCATTCAGATTTAATGGCAGTACCACCTGTGTGATCTATTAATCAACTACACGTATCTCATCAATGTTTGCTGTGGTATATTGTTGTAATGTATGTAAATATAGAATGGCTTCATGTCAACGAATTATTGTTTTTCAGTTATTAGTAAGTACTCAGGTGCAGACTACTGAGGAAATTTCTTCCTGTTATGAATTGGAGATACATACGTATTTCTTGTAGTATCAGTCTGCCTCTGTTAGTGCTTATGTGAGCCATGCATTATAACATATTTATTGAATTTAATTTGTAATTAAGTATGAGGAAATTTAATGAAACTAATTTAAATATTTATTAGTTTAGGTTTTATTGATTCTACGACTCCAAATTTTAAATATCGATGCATTATATTTGTAACTGAATTACATGCTAAATACGACAGCTTATTGTGATCAAGGATGTACTAAATACAATCAGAATTTTTGTTTTGTCTTACACATTTATTTTATTATTTAATTGTTGCACAAAATGAATGAGGCATTGTTTTAACAAGGTTTTTATTCTTCTAAATTTTTAATTAGGTTTTAAGCTTTATTTAAAACAATGCTTTTTGTATTAGAAGTGGTATTTATAATTTGTTTTAATAGATTTATAAAAAATATTTTAATAATACAACTTGACAGAAGAAACTTTAAGGTTGGAGTAGCTTGGAATAGAAAGTGCAACATTTGCAACTATTCTTGTTACAATTTGAATAAAAATAATATTTCTAAGGTAAAATATAATACAAACCACATATCATTTTTGTAAAGCTATTCTTGTCAAGTTGTGGGTATATCCTCATGTCAATCTATTATCATCGTTTGATGATTAGAAAAATATATTGTATCAATATGAATTTAAATTGCATATCTATTGTAAATATGCTTTCGATTCTGCTTATTGCTTTTAAAGCGTTTACGATTTAAATTATGTACTTAGTAATTTACATTTTTAAGTATTTATT
Source organism: Phrixothrix hirtus (assembly GCA_024586415.1). Taxonomy (NCBI): domain Eukaryota; kingdom Metazoa; phylum Arthropoda; class Insecta; order Coleoptera; family Phengodidae; genus Phrixothrix; species Phrixothrix hirtus. The sequence continues at coordinate 4,933 of JAHWXV010315596.1, forward strand.
ATTTTAATGCTGTAATAATTTTTGTTATTATTTTGTAAAATCTTTAATAAATGTTGTAAAATTACAGTAACCTTATAAAACCAAATTAGTAATTAACTTGTAGATACCTTGATGAGCAAAAACTTCTTCCTATCTAAGTTATTTTAATATCATACTGTTTAAAATTAATTGAATCAATATTTATGCTTGACTACATAGCAATATTTATATCTTGTTATGTTTAATAGAATTTGTACCCAAATTGCTCACCTCTAATAATTCAAAAAACAATTTTTTAGTCATAGAGGGAATTTTTTATAGCATAAATTATGGACGTTAAGTAACATTATGTGTGGTGCGCACTTGGGTGTGACCGTATTTTCAAAATAAATAGGAACTATTGATATTAAGGAACTTTAATGGTTTGTAATAGAACATTATTAACAAATAAGAAATTGGATTTATTTTTCAAAACTTCAACTCGTTCACTGTTCTAAGGGTTTTTAATATATTGGTAGGGTAGGTCGGGGTAATTTGGATATGAATTACATTTTATTTAATACAAAGTAGGTAACCTAATGTTTATAGATGTTACTTTGCTACGAAATCATTACATTAGTCCACCTTTGCTGTTGTGGCATATTTGTGCTGGTCAGATGTATTGGCTTATAAAAAATAACCTAGTTTTTGGTTAGATGTCAATGAAGAGATATATTGTATTCAAAACATTATTATTTGTGATCTAACTGTGCTACTGTAGTGTTGAAATTTAGGTATAAGTACATTATATACATATGTTTATTGCATAGCCATATTAAAAAATTAAATCATGTATTACTAACATTTTGTAAACTAAAAACAATTTATAAACATGTGGTAATTGGGTTATAGCTATAATTACATTTGAAAATCAATAAAATTTTCTGTTTCAGATCTTGCACGTACATATATGGAGAAAAGAACCCCTATATATGACTATTGATTTTGAAAATGCCCATGAAGCAATAAAGAAGGACATGTTAATGTATGATACATCAAAACAATTCAACATTCCCTACAAAACCATAAATAAATCTTTCTTTATCTATGCACAAAACGCTATGGCGCTGGCATGTAGTCCTCTCAAGCATTAAGGAGCAGGTAGAGGTACAGTTTTATGCAAGGAAGAGGAAAGGTATATTGTGCAGGCACTAGTTTTTACTGCTAAATGTAGATTTCCCATGGACTGGCAATATCTAAAATACATGGTTCCTACATTAGTTGGCAGAAAAACACCATTTAAAGATGACAGTTCTGATTATGACTTTATTGTAGATTTTGATGAAAGATGGATGATCAGCTTTTAAGATGAAAACCTGAATTATTAACAAAAGTTAGATTTAAAGGGCTTTCCCATTTTGTTGTAGATGATGCAAATGAGTTCCTATAAAAGGAAAAGTGTTTGTTTTAAAAAGTGCCAGAATGACTTATTTATGTTAAGGGAGTGCAGACAAATTACAATATAGTGTCTGTTTTGTAGCAAGTGCTGATGGTGAATGTTATCCACCTTATGTTGTCTTCAAAGGAAAAGCATGCTTGGAAAGTAGATGTAAATAAGGTGGACTTTCTGGTGCACTGTATCGTGTCACAGAATCTGGTTGGATGCAAGATTATATATTTGAAAAATAGCTTAATGCTTTTAGCAATTTAGTCAAAAATATCACCAATTCTAGTGACTTGATCTATAATGTCACCTATACAATTGAAATTATTCTTCTTTGTCTTTCTCCCAACATCACCTGCTTTTCAACTACTAAATGTGCAAATATTTGGCTCTATGAGGAATGCTTGGTAAGATATTCTGAAAACATGGTACCTATCATGAGTCCCATCTAAAACATGTAGCTAAAGCTATACTCAAGTCTTCTAAAGACACAATACATGATTGGTAGTTTTAAAGATTCTAGTATTTATCCAGTAGACAAAACAGTCTAGCAAAATAAGATTGTCGCTATAAAATCGATGAAGAGACCTTTGTTTAAAATAAGTATGCCTGCTTTAACAGTAGATACATCTTAATATAAACAACAAAAAACCCTTATAAACTATGTGTCTAAATTGCATAGTTTTCAAAATATTTGCAATTAAAGTTTTCAGTCTGGGCCTGCTTTTAACTTGGTCTGCTGTATTGAACGAGGAAATGACTGGTGGGCTGTACATTTAATATGTATTTGTTATAGAGTCATCGCTATGAATAGGTACACATCAGTTATCATTATTTGCAAGTGTAATAAATCGGTCATTTAAAATTTGTGAAGTATCAAATATGATCTATTATACAAGGTACGAATTTGTAGATATACTTTTAATATACAAAAAAATAGGTGTGCACTGCAGGTATCTGTGCTGACAAATAAACATGTATGTTTGTGTAGGAATGCATTTTGAACACTTTTTGTAAGGATAAATCTTCATTTACAGGTAAGCTAATGCATAATTTTTCTTATAATCATTAAAAACTGTTCATTGGTTCATTACAAGCTACGGTAAAAATAATTTCTTTCCACCAACATTTGTACATTATGGTTTAAAGTGACTATTCCACATACATATATTTACATTGTTTGTAATTTTTACACAATTTTTTTAGTACAGAAGAATGAGTGTTAAATGTTATTATTTATAGTTCATTCTGTTTTATGTTTACAATTTAATTTATAGCTATGACAAAATAATGTTTATTGAAGGGGACATTCCATATGAAATCAACCAATGGTATGGACCTAGACATTCCAGATTTTGATAATTTTTGGTACATTGATAGTGCTAGTTATTTGCATGGAAAATACAAAATTTAATAATTTTTAAAGTTTCCGTAATTGTGCAATTTGTCATGTTTTGAAAACAAAACAGCCGTATCTTGAAAATTATTTGACTTAGAGACCTAAAATGTATGCCATTTTATTCAGTTTTATATAAGCTTTAAAATTATGTACTACTTGACCATATTCCTAAAGGCATTAAATTTTTTCTAACCCATTTTTTAAAAATTTCAAAATCAAAATTTTGTTTTAAATGTATATTAGTCATACGATATTTGTTATGTGTGTATCAAATTTCATGATGATGTTCCAATAAGATCATATTAAAATAAATTTTATTTTACTGTAATTTGCATTGTCACATTGTACATAGCTTTGCAGGCTCATTCTTAAAACTACAGTGAAATTATTATGTACTAATAAATCACACTTAGGTCTATCCTTTTAAAACTGTAGTAAATCATGTCATATAACACTTTTAACATAAATAATATAAGGAATTTTATTTCTTTTTCATCTTATATAACTTCTAATTTAGTTTTAGTTTATGTTTTTAGCACAAAAAAACATACAGGGTGTTCCTAAATGTCATGTCCAAATTGAAAGAGGTTATTCCTTGGATTATTGTATAACTTAAAGTTTATATGAACATGTATCCTAGATCGTATTGTTTTCAAGATACAAGGTCTCGAAGTTTTGTTTAGAAATAGACTTTTTTTTAATATCCTAAAAACCCTTTTGTTGATCTTGATGAAATTCTGCAGATTTGTTTGTAGTAATAAGGAGCTAATGTGAATGTATAATGATTAAAATTAATTGTTGGCATTTTGGAGGATACCAAATTGGCATCTAAGGGAAAAAGCGTTATACGCCATTGGCTTCTTAAAGTTTGGTTTTTTAGCTTAAGCAATTAAAAATACAACTTTCTTACCTCTCACTTCGTTTTCGAGAAAAAAACTAAAAACCGTTTCAGTGCGTATCCCTGGGAAACATGAAAATTATCAAAATGTTTATTATGTGCAAATTATACATTTTACAATTCGCATAAATATTGTTGACAAGTAACAATAATGAAATATTTAATTTGAATCACTGACAATGTTATAATTTGTTTTCATGGCAATGTGTACTTTGAACTTAATAAACATTTTGATAATTTTCATGTTGTCCAGGAATACGCTTTGAAACGGCTTTTATTCTTTTTCTCGAAAATGAAGTGAGTTACAAAAAAACGTCAAGGCATAAGAAAGTTATATTTTTAATTGCTTAATCTAAAGAAAAACAAACTTATAAGAAGACAGTGGCATATAATGTTTTTTCCCATAGATATCAATTAGGTGACCCTCTGGGATGCTACTGGAACAATTAATTTTAATCATTTTACATGCAAAAAAGTCCCTTATTACTATAAACAAACTGAAAAATTTTAGAGATCGGCAAAACGGTTTATTAAAAAAAGTATATTTCTAAAACAAATTTGACACCCGGAATGTAACTTCTTGAATGACTGACCTAAACTTTGGTATTGAAGAAAGAATGAAAATCTTCACTTCATGTAGATTGAAATTATCTAAAGATAAGAAACCTGAATGACTTATAAATGAAAGCAAAGAATCAGAATCTGATGGAAAAGTGCAACCAAGTTATAGCAGATCTGATGATTCTGAGTTTATAGATGTTGAAGGATTTCATTTATTGAATAACTCCATGACTTCAATAGGGGAATCTCTAGTAATAAAAATGAAATGCAACAGCTCAACAAAATATTGCAAAGAAAAGGTTGAAAAAATTAAATATAAATTAAATGAAATTTTCTTTCAGGGAGAAACAACTGCAAATCAAAAAACATGTGGCTATGATGCTCTACAAGTAGAAATGATTAATCAGTTTAAAGCAAGGGGTATGACACTAGTCCATAATTTGTACACCTACTTTAGACACTTTAACCTACTTTATATACTTCAAACTACTTCAACAACTGTAATGTACTTTAAGGTATTCAGTGTACTTTAATATACTTCAAACTACTTTACTTACTTACCTAATTAGCAAAGCTTGTATTAGAAACATGCTAAATAAACAGGTCGGTACTAAAGTATTTAAAAAAATCAGTTTACAACAATAACTATTTGTCCTAGGTTTTACGGATTTAATTAAATCTTGTCTATTTTTTACTAAAACACAGTTGACTTAATTCTTTTATCACTTTCAGAATGTAAATTATTTCCTGATTTTCTCTTTTTTTGATTTTGGAAATCTTATAAGAAAATTTAATTAAGGTTTCAATCATTTTTTTGGATGAATATAAAAAGATCCTAAATAATCTTTTAGCTCGCTTTTTTCAACAATTTCCTGTATTATTCTAGGTGCAATATTTTCTATTTCCTAAATATCCACTTCAATCATTTTAGATGCCCAGTTTACAGAAATATTTCAAGAATGGTCACATTCTAATCACATTGTTTTATGTATATATATATATATACTCTGTTCTTGCTAATGAGGTTCTGATGACTTATTGAGGTAAGAATATCGTTTAAAGGGTAGGTGTACAAATAGTTTTAGTAAACTGCTACCATTTCAATCAACAAATTTGTATTATTTTTCAATTAAATGAAAGATGACTTATTTGTTTCCTAGTTGACTTGATTGCAATTTAATTTAAATTTAAATTATACACACTTTGTCCTAAATTACTGTTTACTTAAATTGATTTCTGAAATAATTAATACTGATGGCTATTCATTCATGCTTTCTAGATCCACTTAACTCTGGTGGTATCCGCGATTATTCGATTTGTGCAATTTTCCTAGAAAAAATAATGCCAGAAAGATAATAAAATTAAATATGAAGTTTGATTTACTTGGAATTTTTAATTTTTGAATTTTCTGCTACAAATATACACACTAATTTATAAAAACATGGTCTTGGACTTAGAGGACCCAAAAATGCGTATTTCCATTAAATATTGAACTTTGAAAATTTTTGTCGAAAAGATATTTTCTCCCAGCATATTTTATATAGAATACGAATAATAAATTATAGGCATTTTCTAAAACACCAAATTACAAAGAATAAAGAACAATCAAACATAAGTTAATAATATGAATTATTTGGAATATTTTGTTTTAAATAGATATCTTAATTTTCATTTTATTTAAAAATTAACTATTCTATAAATTATTTTATATTTTGATGTTAATTGATTTTGTGGTTGTATACAAAAGTCTCCGTTCTTGTAATGTAAATAGGTAGTTAAGAAAAACGTAACTTATCAAGTATTTATTTTAATTTAAACAATGTACCGTTTATAATTTTTTGATACCGGCAAAATATTGTAAACCTAGAAAATGTTATCATGATATAGTTTTATCAAAAAATAAAAAATCCATTACACAATGGTAATTTTAAATACACAAAAATAATAAATATATTAATTTAAAATTGAGGAAATAGAAAATACAATAAATACAACATAATAAAATCAATTATAAACAGAAGAAGGTAATGAATGTTATAGTTTTATGCAAAAACTAAGTTATTTCAATGTAGGTAATTGAGAAATTTATAAACTGGTTGTCTGTTCCGTTTCCAAAGGGAACCCAAAAATAACAACTATTTACAAGAACTATATATGAACGGATTACTATTAAATCATGAATGTCCCCTTTTCTTTAAACTTGATATGAATTACGAATTTCAGAATAGAAATAAGAATACGTGAGATTTGTGATCTGCTAAATTTGTTAAAAACAAAATAATTTCAACATTTTATTTATTAATTTTATACTCTAAATATGTGAAATTTCTTTAATACAGATATTTATAGAAACTAAATACCAATGTTGTTAATAAATAATTACCTGGGCAATTACAAAGCTTTGAGTAAAATTTGCTTAAAATTATATGTAAAATATGAATATTTGAAACTGTATATTGTGTTGTATATAACAAAACTGACTTATTATTACCTGTTAAATATATAAGGAATACTACGCATAAAGTGCAAATATTTTTGAAATTTCAGGTTAAACTTAAAAAGATAATTAAGAAAGCGAACATGTGGATGTTTCAGGGGCACAATCACCAGACCAATTCCGCAAGTGCGAGTCACTCGATATAAATAATTAAAAACAATGTTTAGGATAAAGCTAATTTCATCATATAAAAAGCATTTAATTTATATTAATAGGAACATTGAGATTCATCCATTTATATTACCAGAAAAAGAAATGACAAGTTGTTAAAATGCATTATATTTAAAAGTTAGCTAAACTTTCTGGAATATTCTAAGCCACAATGTTATCTTAACAAACGATTGGAATGTCGTTAATGGACTCTTGCATTAATATGTTGAGTTTAGAATGTGACTTTATTTAGAAAACTTATTTAAAGTGGGCATCTACATTGGATTTGACTATACATAGTATGTAAAGTACATTTCATATAAGAAATTGCCAAGATCCCATATTCAAAATAGAGTAACTTACATATGTTTAGTATGCAAGTGAGCCTTTTATGAATGTGGGGCCTTGGTAATTTCTTATGTGAAATGGACCCTATATAAATAAATGAACTTTATTAAAATTTTAATATTGGACATCCAACCAAAATTAAGTAAGTATTTGTCAATCTTGTGTTTACGTCACTCCTTAGATTTGAAGGAACTATAATGGCAATATGTATGTATAATTTAAAACTTATTGAGTGTGAGTGCAAAACTGCTGATTTTAAGATCGAGCTAGGCATAAAGCAATGTCATGTATTGATCATTGTAAAGAAATATAAACAATATTTTCTTTAAAAAGTTTAAAGTTAATACATTTAAAATTACATCTATGCACAGTTATAAATGTAATGATGGTTAAACCTTTATAAACACGATAGCAATCAATTATTATGAGATATGTTGAGGGCATCGATAGCTTAGTAGGCAGTAATGAATGGTGAGTCACACTCACTATGCAATGCTTTAATACTCATTAAATGATAACGGAACAAAAAGTCATTGTTTTGAAGTATAATAACAATTTTTATTAGTGTATAATGTAATATTAATTGGACAGAAATGAAAATACAATAGTAAAACCTAGAAAATAACAAACTAAATAGTATACATATATAAATTATAACAGAAATAACATTTACATTATGGACATCTCCTTAGAGTACTTTGTAAATAAATTATTTTATTAAAAATTGATTAATTTTAAGTTTGCCCTGAAAAAAATTAGTGAATCCAGTTAGTAATACAGTGAAAACTGTCTAAGGCAAAAACTGGAAAATCCAGAATCCTGCTTATTCCAGAAAATATGTACGGTCCTGTGAAAATTATAGGGAAAATACATAGACTAAACCGGAAACTGCTTAACGCGAATACAGAAAGGAAATATAGGTCCGATGGAAAAAATTTAATCTGAAAAATACGGAAAATTATGTTGTTCTAGTGCATATGTACTGTAAATAATATCTATACTTACAACATGTATAAATTTGTATGTATTTCTTAGAAGGAATTAAAATTATATTTGTGTTTTAAATTTAACCGTGGGACTTTAATGTTATTAACAAACTTCAAAAGGGACTTATTCATTCTATTCTGTTAAAACACAGAATTAACAGTTCTTGAAACAACTCATATGCACTTTCAATCCTAAGTATGTGCGTATAGTGTGCAATTTATCGATGTATAGTATGAATGAGAAGTCCATGCCCACCTTAAGGTTCAAATTGGTTTTCATAGATTTGTCTGCACTGAAAGTTTATCAATTATTAATAGTTCCCCTTTCGAACTATGCGAAGTTACTAAAATATGTTGTTGCATTACAATTATTCTTAATAGGGGTATTACACATGCCACTTCAAATACAGCTGTTATGAGAAGAATGCACCTTTTAATGCTTTTATTAGGTTGTTGCAAATTAAATGAATGTCATTCCTATAACATGGCAGAGAAATTGTGACCGTGTTTGTATAACACACTAAAAGAGGCACGTATAACACGATAAAAGAATGAGACATGTTGCAATTTTATTACGTTTTAGCTCCATTAATTAATATAACTTTTGGTTGGTAACACTAAACGTCATTGTGCTTCTCAAATTGTGGGGAAACCCGATGACTCGTATAACAGATTCATATAACACGGAATATATCTACTGTGTTATATGGAGTGTCTACTGTATGTACATACCACATATATTTTTTGCAAAAAGTCCATAATTTTTTAATTTCCTGCAATTTGAATACCTGAATAATGCTGGTAAGGAGCCTGCAGACTTAACACACATGATCTGAGGATGCAGACATATGCAGGTGTGTACATCTATTTAAAGCATACAGTCATGTGCACTTCAATCTGTATGCATTTTTAGATAAGCACCTATCACCTAGTTAAGATCAACATTTACTCTATCTTCGTGTAAAATTACTACTCTATTTCACAACTAAACACTTGATGTTATATTTACATTTACATACACAAGGGGGTTTTAAAATAATTTATTTTTAATTTTTGACAACTAATTTAACAATGTTTCTTTGTATCTAGTTAACTTTGTAAATTAATCACTATTAAAAAGAAAGAAATTACTGCCTCTACTTAAAACAGCTTATATTGTGTAATGATCATTAAAATACTAACAGTAATTTTGTTGTACTTCTGCAAACTTCTGTTTACTTTAGATACTTTATACTACTTTTATTACTATAAATACTTTAGCATAGTTCTGGTAATTTAAGCTAGTTCAGCTACTTTTAATATACTTTAAAAAACTTTATGATAATTCTAAATACTTGTAACTACTTCGGTGTAATTCTTATACTTTGGCCTACTTTAGTTACTTTTAAAATACTTGAAGTTACTTGCACTTGATTTGTACACTACTTTGAGAAGTGTCACACCCTTCAGTTTAAAGACAAATTTCATATTTCTAGTAAAAGTGAAATATTTTTAATATTGACTTCCCTACCCAAAAGTTGGTTATGTACCTGTATAGAACAAGAGTTTGAAGTAAGTAATTACATTGCAAGAAAAACTAAACAGTTAGTAGAAGAAAAGGGCATACTCTTTGTTCCTGGACAATCCTTATCTGAAAAAACAGTTGTTAGTGAAAGAGTTTTATTGTAATGATGATATTAGTAGGTATATGCACGGAAAAAAGAATTATATTTCTATGGGCAAAGATGGCAAGGGCAAGCCTGTACCTGTTCAAAAAGAATTAATTTTAGGAAACTTAAGAGACGTGTACAAACTTTTCAAATCAAGTAACCCAGAGGCCCAGTTGAATTCTCGAAATTTACTGAATTAAGGCCAAAAATTTTTTTATATCTGGAGCTAGTGGAACGCACACTGCATTTGTACGGCTCATCTTAATGTTAAACTAATGATAGCTGGAGCAAACTTGAGCAGCGTCATCATTCCTGAATATGGAAGCTAATTTCCCACATACAAAGTTTGCATGTACAAAATTATGTGCAACCCACCAAATACTTCGTACTTCATAAACGAATGTGATTACTGTCTGGATGTAAGCTTGTTTAAAGATGTCTTAATTTCTGCACTTAAAGAGGAAGTGATTCAAAACATAACTTACAAACAATGTATTATTGTTGATTGCTGCATATTTCAAATTATAACCAAATCAACAGAGGAATTTGAACATAATTTTTGTATGCAAATGTCCCTTCAGTCACCTTTTTTTGTGTGACAAATGATGAGCATGTAAAAGAAGGGAGGAGTTTGATAAAAAGGTTTTATGCAGCCAGACCAGTCACTGGGACTCAGAAGTATCATATCTTTATTCCTATTTCCAAAGCCAAAGTTAAAGCAAAAGCTTTTTCCGATTGTAAGGATTTTGATGTTCATAAAATGAAGTGGGTCTAGATACAGATGATATACCTTTTGAACAGATTACAGAATTTGTTGCTTGTGATTATAACAACAAATAGTGGATGGTTTGTGTGCTATCAAAAAATGAAATAGAAGGAGAAGTAAAGCTTTTATTTATGTACCCTTGTGGACCATGTTCTTCTTTAACATATTAAACAAGACCAAACACATTGACAGTTCCAAAAAACTTTGTAGTTTGAAGATTAAATCTCACTACTGCCACTGGAAGGAGATATAGACTGTCAAATGAAGAGATGCAAAAAGTTTCACAGATTTTATTGAAAAAGAAAGTATAACCTGTCAGTATTGCTCGAGTGAACTAGTTGAGGTCATTTAAAAGAAAGCAATTATATAATCTTAGACTCTAATAAGACTATAAATAGACTGTAATTCGATCAGCATAATATTTTTCTTGTTGAAGATGAGTAAAAAGTTTCTTATGATGAGGAACACAAATAACACATTGTTAAATAATAACAGCTCAACTAATGTTTAAAAATAATATTGAGAAAATATGATGTATGTTATAATATTTTCAGTTAACAAGAGGAAGCCAAATTTTTAATTTAAATATAAACGTGTAATTCTAATAATTTAATAACTTGATTGTCATAAAATATGAAAACAACAATGATTTGACAGCCTTGTTTGTTTGTTTCCATTATAATTTAGTAATAAGTCTAAAGTCCTATTGCCTATGCGCTGGATGCTGTTCTTAACAGTAAAATAAAATTTATTTTAATATGATCCCATTGGAATACCATCATGAAATTTGGCACACACATTAACAAATAGTGAATGACTAATATACATGTTTTTTCAAAAAAAAATCTGATTTTGAAATTTTAAAATTAAAAAAATTTGGGTTTGGGAAAATTTAACAATTTTAAGAATATGAGCTAGTATCACATCTATATAAAGCTTACACAAAACTGAATAAAATTGCATAAATTTCAGGTCTTAAATAGTTTTTGAGATATGGCTATTCAAAATTATTGCTTTATTGGTTGATTTTACATGGAATAACCCCAATGTAAAATTTGACTATAAATTTTTTTTTTATAATTAATTATTCAATATAAATTATTGGACAAATGGAAATACATAATTTTAAAAATAATACCTTCAAATTATTAATACAACATTACAGCTGTTTTCATTCATTAATAATAAAAAAAATGATTACGGTACACAGTAATATGATACTAAATAAGTAAAACAAAGATTTCTGTTTATAAATACAACAAACGGCTGAAAGGTTATTAGAGGTCTGGATTTGTTAACAATTTTTACATAAAACTTTGTAATTTATTTTTTGAATTAAATTTTTTTTAGAGATTTGTGTTTGCTAAGGATTCGTGTACATGAGTGTCAAATAATATGTTTTATATCCTAAACACCTTGTATAGCAGGTCCCTCCAGTCCTAATGATCTAATTGAAGACATAAACATTACAGGCCCATCATCTATTGAGACTGCTCAACCAAATCGATCACCATTGGTGCAATTATTCAAACTATAACACCTAAGTAGTCTCCTGAGGTGTAATCAGCTTTGAAGAATACAAGATCAAAGCAAGAAGAGTAAAAGGAAGCATTGGAAAGGTATTAACAACTAAGGAAGTAGAAGAAAGATTAAAAGAAGAGGAAGAGCAATGAAATGCAAAAAAAACAACAATAATAAAGTCAAAATTAGGGTGGAATATGAGATCAAAAAAGGGAACATTATCTAAGTGTCTAAGAAATGTGTTTATGAAAGTGAAACAGAAAAAGACTATAGGCCTTCCATAGCAAAAATGTAAATTCTGAAATAAAAATTAGGTTATGGGTTTCAGTTTATTACCAAAGCGAATGTGGCAAGTTTGTGAAAGAGTATAGGGGTAAAATAAAAGAATTCTATATTCTGTCAAGTTTTTAACCAAATGCAAGGGTGAAAGGTCAGTGATCTTTCCTGACATTGACAATGTAGAGTGGGTTCATGAAGAACAATTTTTAGAAGCGTTTTCTGTCCCTAATTTTAATAGTATATAATTTAAGTTTACATAGTGAGCTCATTAGGTACAGAAGTACTTATGGACCAACTACCAACATTTTACCTTGAAACTTTGTGATTTAGTGTTAAATACGTATTTTTTAAATATGTTACTATGTTTTCAGTTATCTTTTATGCCACCTAAAATTACATGTGGTTGAGGAAATTTGGGCATAATGAGACTTCAAAGAATTTTTACACCAATATAAAGCATACCCAATTTGTCTGGTTCTTAGGGTAATTTTGTATACCTAGTCAAACTCTCAGTTGCCATTAATTCATCATAAGCTCAGCATACATGAATGTGTGATTACATTATTTTAGAACATTGTAATGCTAGCATAGTAAAAGAAAAGTGACATGATATCATGATAATGCGCTGCAAGATTCAAAATTTTAAAAATGCTGGTTTTTATACTCAAATTATCCCAACTGATCCTAGCATTGTTTATTATGCATTATTTATTATCGATTGTTTTTTCTTTGTGGATATAAAATAGCACTGCTGTAAACATGAAAAAAAGTATTTTACGCAACGATTAACTACTTCTGGTTAGTTATGGCTTAGACAATATACTAATGAGGTTGTAGTAATATATTAGATAGATATCTGTAATGGGGCAAGTAAATAATTGCACGACTGAAAGAAGACAATTAATTTTATCATTGAAATAAAAGGGAAAATCAATTTCAGAAATTTGTAGCCTTTTAACTTGTTCTTAGAAATTAATGCAGTATGTTGTTAAATATTTTAGTATAGAACACACTACCACAAATAGAAAA
>JAHWXV010315600.1:0-15381 GCA_024586415.1 Phrixothrix hirtus
GTTCTTTTAAATAAATGTCTTATAAATTGTATTAAGCAGTGTAAATTTCAATCTTTATTTGACATTCTAATTACAAATGATCCTCTTTGCATTAAAATAACATAAAATAAACTATTATACCTGAATAAATTCAAACAAAGAATTAACTTGGCACTTTCTATTGCAAATTATAAAATGGTAAGGGACTAAAGAAACCCACAATATTGAGCGCTTTATATTGTATTTTATATTATTTCAATGCAAAAAGGACCATTTGTGATTATAATGTCGAGCGAAGATTGATATATACAGATTTTTATAAAATTTATAGGAAATTAATTTAAAAGAAGACACTCTCTCGCTGCATGACGAATATGGTATAATATTGTGCACACGTCCAACTCTAATAGTACAGGGTGACAGTCAATTATTGTTATAAATTTTAGGAACCAGCTACCCACGTCAAAATATGCAAAAATATTCATATGAAACTTTTTTCGAAACCGTTCCACTACCGTGTCTAGCCCTACCAAAGGTAGGATGGAAAAAATTAGAAAATTGATCTACTATGGAAGAATGAACCAAACTACAAAAATTTGCTACCCTTTCACGATTGATGAAGTTCAATATCCTAAATTAAACAAAGATGGGTAACTGGCACCAAGAACAGATTTCAAAAACGCGTAATATTTGGGTCAACGACTTTATGAAGTTAGAGCTATTATCTGCACAACCAATAAATATTAATATCCAAGGTTTCACAGTATTATCGAAGTAGCACTGCCCAAATACACTACTTCACAGTTTTTGGAGAATTCTTTCATTCTTTCCTCCATAAGCTTTATCTCAGAAACCATTGTGGTACCAGCTTTTATTTTGACGGCGCTAGCTAAAAACTACATGTATGCAAAATACTTCAGCAAAATTCAACCACGGCGAACTTTTTGCTTTTCTTCAATTGGTCTTATCTCGGAAACAGTGCTAGATTTGTTTTCACGGCGCTAGCATAAAGGAACATGTATGCAAAGTATTTCGGCAAAATTCAACCATGCATACTTTTTCTCTTTTTGGTTTTATCTCAAAAACCGTTGTAGCGTTATCTCTTAATTTGGCGGTGAATATAACTTGGTGCATGTTAAGTGCCATGGCCAAAAAGAATTAACTTAGCGGCAACCAACTTTAATTGTTAGTAATGTTACAAATATTTAGAGTCTCAGTAGGAGATTCGGTCATAGTGCTGCCTCTAGATTAATGGAGCCATGCCCTCGTATACATACAGTGGCTTACAGCTTAAATGATGCAGATTATAAACAAGTACACATTACTGAGAAGGGTAAATAGTAAACATAAAGACGAAAAGTAGATACGCTTTAATAACTTATAATGTTATTAAGCCATATACGCTAAAGTTAAAAGGACATTTTAATAAGCAACTTATATTATAAACAAAAATTGAATTGATATTCAAAATTTAGCTCACAGTTTAAATGATACAACACAAAAATAAATTGAAAAGTTTAACTCTAATATCACGTAGTTGTTTCAGGACCTCTCTTAATTTAATGGTATATAGAAGGATAAGGGTTTTGTCCCATTTCTCCGAAAGAGTCTTCTTAAGACCATATTTATTGGATATGATATTTGTGAATCCCATGTTTCAATTTAACCCACAAATTTTCGATGGCATTTATGTCGGACGATGGCGGGGGAGGTTTAGTCACATGTACAAAAATATACAGTAGCCATTATTTCATCAAAACAGACAAATGTTTAGAATCGTTGTCCTGGTAGAACGAGAAATTTGCTTCTATACCTAGTTTGGCTGCACTGGATTTTAGATTTTGCTTCAGAATAAGCAGGTCGGCCCCTGTTAACATTTCTCTGAATAAAACACAAGGTGCCAAGCCCAACAGCGGCTTGGAAACCCCAGAACATTACATGCCCACCCCCAAATTTCACGGTTGGGCGCTAAGTTTGTGGTTTTAACGTCGCATTGGTTTTTCTATATATATGAGCGTTTCCATCTGAGCCAAAGAGGTTAAACTTACTCTCATCAGCAAATAGTTGTTTTCCAAAAGTCTAGAGACTTGCTGAAGTAAATTTAATGCAAATTGTTTTTCGCTCTTATGAAAGGCTTTTTCCCAGTTACTCGACCTCTGTACTCTGCTCTTTGCCGCATTCTTCTTATTTTTTTGGGGTTACATGGTTTCTCTGAGTCTTTTTTTACCTCTGCTGCTAACTGTGGGGCACTAAACTTGGGGTTCCTTTCAACTTTACGCTCAATATACGTCTTTTCCTTCTCTGAAAATGGTTTTTTCGATGGCTTTCTGAATTTATTATTCAAACGATTTACGCGTGTGTAGCGTTCGATTATGTGTTGTACCGTGAAAGCAGGTTTATTCATTATTTCAGCAGTTTCTTGTTGTGTTCTCCCATTTTAAAAATATAAAATAAGCAATTCTTAAATAGTCGTACGTGTGGTCACGAAACACTGTCCCATCTCTCAAATGCAACGTCAAAGGTCTCCCTGATAGGCAAACTAGCAATTTACTGCACTTTAAAGAATGTAGTACCAACATTTAATTGCTAGATCATTTAAGTTTTGGGCTACGTTTTGAATATTTTTTCGATTTTCGTTTATAAGTTGCTTTCCAGGATTTTCTTTTAATAACATTATGAATTATTATGAGAATTTTGTAGTACAAGAAATAAGGAAAAATCCGTTTATAACTAAATCTCTAGTTGCACAAAAAGTTAAAAACGATACAATATACTACAGTAATTCTACCCTGAAAATTTGCAAATTTGTCAGCATAATTGTTGATGTAAAATTGCTGTATTAAGGTAGAAATACACATAACCGAGACATGCACGGACCAGAGCGCAACCGTCACACGGCTGTATGTCAAAATATAAAATAAACGAAGGAAATCAGATATCATTCAAAATACACTTTATGTATGAATCATTATTAGCATTGATTTGGTATATAAAATCTCTGTTATTAGTGAATATCCTAAAGCAATAAACTTGTACGGCGATGACCTTGTCTCTACATCAATAAAAATATTGTATTCGATTCTAAATAGCTTTGTGTACATTTGTCTGTGTTATTTACATACTGGACTACCCTTGCACTATAAAATGAACTCAACTGTAATTAGCGAAAATACGATATTTCGCGCTTTTGAACAGTCACTGACACCTAGCGTAGAATATTGAACTATAATTCGGTTTCCTTTAACGCATTATGAAGTGTCTACCTGAGTATAGAAAATCAATGGTTACACCTATTATATATTTAAAAATCTGATGTGAGACAAAATACGACTTTCTCTTACCCATTTTAAATTTAATTTAAATTTATTGACGTTAGTCACTTCCCTAGAAATCTAAATTGTGAACTCTAAAATTAATTTAAAAGCACAAATAATTCATCCATTTATAATTTCCTTTATGCATGTACTAAAAGCTTTATAATTAAATTTTAAGCTCATTTAAAGCAAAAATAATTTATGTATTTAAATAAAAACTAATTAAGTATGTAAATAATGCACACAAATCATTGAAATATTAATTTATTTTTATTTTGGGGACGATAATTGGAAGGTCACCCGTCCAAGTTACTAGCCAGACAAAACCTCGCCTAAATCTAGAGATTTTTCTCAATAATTCACTTCAACGAATTTTCTTGCAGAAACCAATTAGTTCATTTAATATGGCAATATAAGCTCAAGAAACGTGGCGAGTTTAAAAAAAATCGTTATAGCTGTTTTCGAGATAATTGAAAAAACCCTAAAAATCATAGGAATAAAGTGGCACTTCCGGTCATTAGATTTTAACGAAATTCTTACATAGAAGTACTAACATGGTAATAAACTTATATATAAAATTTCACTTTTTTACAACGTTTGGTTTTCGAGATATATTGACCACATACGTACACAAACAGGCACGCACGCACACACATACCAATTCCTAAAAACATGTTTTTCGGATGCAGGGGACCTGAAAACGTGTATTTTCGGTAAAAACTGAACATCGAAAATATTGACCGTAAAAGTAAAAATACAGAAAATTAATATTTTACTACATTTTTTCCAAGAAAATATTGACCGTAAAAGTAAAAATACAGAAAATTAATATTTTACTACATTTTTCCTAAGAATGTTTAAAGCAAATTTAATACATTATTATAAAGAAAAATTATTCTTATTATTTAATAATTTTCCACTCCACCAGTATCTTCATATTCAGCATCATCCTCATTATTTTCACCATCTTCAGAGACTAAATCAATATCATTGTCTTCGCTTAAATCTATTTCAGGCGTAAATATGTCGTCATCTGTAAAAATGAACAGTGATAATCGTTATTATGTCTTATAAATATATTTCTATGATTTATTGTGAGAAACACTTACTAATACGTATTAAATTATTTAAAACAAATTTATCTAAAAATTGACTTATTTTAAATTTTTTTAAGGGGCCCATAAAGTCTATTTGCACCGGGCCCAGTTGAGATAAGATCCACTGCCAGTACTAAAACCAAAAATAAATATACATGCGTATATAGCTAAAACGCATAGATGCTACATTACGCTCTGGCAGACAGTTAATGTTGGAATTTCATTCTGCCTTTTTGCATTTTGTTTTTTATACATATATTTTTTATTCTGGTGAAATTTGAAGACTTTTGAAATAACAAAAATCATATTTTTTTAAATAAACAATTTAACTGTTGTGTCAACAATAAAGAGGAGTGAAAATGTTCTGGCAATATTTTTTATGAGATAGTTATGCGATCACAAACAACCACACCAAATTTGAAAGCTGTTAATTTGAGTAAATTAAATCTTTATTTTAACTCTCATTGTCATTTTGGGGTAGTATATTCCGGGCGCAGTGGGTTGCCAGAATTATTATTCATTGTTCGGCAAGTAAAGCAGATTCAGTACTCACATTTTCATGACTGTTGAAATGACAACCTAAAATCTGTTACTGGCTCTTTGTCTATTAATAGAACGATTCAAGTATAGTCGAGGGAGAAAGTTAGGTTAGAAATACGTAATTCTGAATGGGCAATACTTCACAGTTAGTGGATAGATGATTTTGTATTTACTTGCATTAGATAGGTTAACCACCTTGCACAAACGTGGTTTAGAACAGGATAAGATGCGATAGTATAAATATTATGATTACATTAATAAACCCCAACTTGAAGAAATATGTAGTTAAATCTAGACCACTAGTGGTTAAAAAAGAAATTTAATGCTATAATAATTGTTCTAAAACATTTTCATTGACAGCAAAATTCATGTCGAACATCGGCGAGCTGCCTATTTGTGATTTGTTCACATTCGGTCAAATTGCATTTTTAAAAGATCGATATCTTTATATTTGCGTTTATATATTTTATTTTTCAAATGACACCGTAGGAAAATATCATTTGGGGAAAAATCAGATCAACGAGCTGGCCAATTGGTAACACCCGCTCGACCAATCCAATAGTTTGGAAAATTTTCATATAAAATTGTTGCACATCTGTGTGCATATGCAGGACAACCATCATGTTGAAACAAAAATACTTGGCCGGTCATAACATTTTGGATTTTTGTACAATTTGATTTCTGAATTGAATACGTTATTATGCTGTTTAATATGTCTTCAATAAAATATGGTTGAATAATATGGGACCTTAGTATACCTGCCCATGCATTCACTTTATCGCGAACTATACATGGGCCTTAAACGCAAATAATGGTTTTCTCTACTTCAGTATCTGAAATTTTGAAAATTGAGGTTACTATTTAAGGTAAAGGTGATTTAGTTGGTGAAATGAGTATTTTTTAGAAAATCTCGTTCATTGTCTTTATTTTCCATGTCCTACTCAAAAATTTCCCGATGGCTGGAATATTTAAATGATTTAAAATTTTATGATTTAAATATCTTTAAACGGGTGTTGTGGTAGATAATTAAGTTATTCGAAATTAGTCTTAAACTAATTGTGGGGTTTTCAGTAACAGCTAATAACCCAGTAAACTTTGAAGCTTCAAAGCTATCACAATCAGCGTCAACACCAACAGTAACAATGCCTGAATTTTCATTAACATTATCCAACTCGACTTCGTTATTATTGTCTGCATCGAATCTCAGTTCGCGAACTAGGATTCGATGCAGACGCCTGTTAACCTGAAGATGACAGATGCGATTTTGTCGAAACGTCGAGATTTTAATCCTTGCAGAATGAATTACTTACGCGGAGCAATACCCGGAACACCTCTGTAACATATATATACATTGAAATTAACGTAAAGTTGAAATCACTATTATTGTAAATTAAAAATAAATAATCTTTTTAATAAGATTATTATGTAACTGAAGAATGAAAATAGGTGTTCAAAAATATGGATAATGAAGTATTCGTATTTAAAAGAAATCAACGTAAAAATTAAAAGGGATGCGAATAGTTCCTGAACGGGACTTGAACGTCAACTAACTTGATTAGGGCGACGACAATTTAACAGCTATGTTGTCGTGCACCTAATCAAATGAAGTTGTTCAGATGAGAGTTTGATATATACTTTAATTTATTGTATTATAATTGATAATAACTTGTAATTTGTTATTAATACATATACTTTTTTAAATCCCTTATGTACATTTGGATATTGTTATCACTGCTTATTGTTCCACACTTCATTTTAATCCGTTTATGTAGTTCTTGGAACGACAGTTGTCAGCCGAAGTTCGCTTCCGATATTGTATTGAAAGTTAAATAAATATTATAATGGATAATGCACAAGTGTTGTTGTATGTCCATTCTAACAAAAATGTTCAACTAAATGCCGATTACCGTATTAATTAAAACACCGCGTATTGCGCCAACGATACATACAAAATTCGGTCTACTGCCGGGCGCTAAAGTAAACGAGTACTTTATGAATAAATTTTCGGGGCGTCAATAGCAACTTTATTGCTTGTACGCCATAATAATGTCCTTAATTGCCAAGTTAAACGTAGAAAGAGGTGCCGCCAGGTGTGAACTCGATTTCCGGAAGAGTCATAGCTCGTTGGACAGTTTACATATCCAGTATGAAAATCCTAAAAGGGTTTGCGTCACTAGATCTTCGGTTTTGATAAATTTCAATGTATATTTGTGCTTGTGGGGTTTATCCACTTATAAGTCCTGACGCAACGCTCTCTATCCCAGTTCCAGTAACGAACAACGCGGTAGAGTGCAAGTATCGAATATTCTTAGTCGCGGCACTATACGTTAGGCCCATTTTATTCTCAGCGGTGAATCGCATATAGTGCATATTACTAATATACTCTACAAAAACGCGAACAAAGTCCTGAAAATTCATAAAGATTGTAGTTAAATATTGTTTTTCTACTCGTTAATATTGAAGTGTGTAATTTATACATCGATTGCAGTGGTTGAAATTACATTTCAATAACTAGAGTGGTTGAAATTTAATTTCAATATATAGCGTAGTTGAACTTAGTGACTACCGGTTGTTATAAATACACGCATTACAAAATAGCATGCCATAAATTATTTATAAAGTCAACGTTACCTTAAAACATAATTGAATTGCCAATGCGTATGTGGCACGCTGTTTACAAAATAAAGTCCTATCTTAAAATTATTTCAACACTTCGTAGAAAACATAGTATATGCAACGCGTGGAAGAAGACATTACAAATGTTCGAACACGAGCGAGATGGTGTAGCCATTGAAGTTGAACCGCAACTTCCTTCACATGTTGCATAATATACTATTTCGTGTGTAACATAACATTTAATTATACAGTGCAAGCTATAAATGTTAATTAGTACGCCCACTTAAATGAGTCCAATTACGGAAGAGGACGTCGGAATGGTGGAACTTAAGAAGGAACACTCACAAATTGAGAAAATGCTGTTAATTGATGGGGAACTGGAAAAATTCAGGAACCAGTTGAAAGGAATTAATAAAACGATAATTGGACTTTCTGGGGAGAAAGTTAGGATCATGGGCGTAGCCAGCTTACTCTAACAAGGCGGATCTACTAGTGGTGCTAAGAGACGAAAGAAGATAAAAACGATCCAGGTCAGCGAATTCCAGTTTACAAAAATGCTGAAAAAGGCGAGAAATCCCAATGCACATATAAAATCATGGGGTTCTATGTGTAAAGATGCAGAGAAGGCCAAATCACTGGCTAAAGAACTGGTTATGCAATGTCAGAATGGTATGGATGTCCACATTCTAATGTTTTGGCAAGTAAAAGCTTCATACGAGACAATTCGACAGTCTCCACCAAATGGTGGAAAAATATAGGACTTAAAACCATTATAAATAAGATTAATACCATCAACGTCGAGAAATTTCCGGGAGAAGATAACGTCCCCAACCGTGCATTAAAAGTGCTGCCAAAAAAACACAAAAGGATTCCAAAACTTTGTGAGTGACACTTTCGCAAGAGGGCACCACCTGAATGGTTGTAAAAAAGCCATAGTTATCACATTACAGTAATTTCGGGCAATAGTAGGTCGATATTTCTTTTGAACGAAATGGCAAATATTACGTAAAGCCGAAAACCAAGACGTACATCCAAATGGCCAGTTTAGATTTCGTTGCACCCTCTTAGCAACGTATCAAGCCGCGAGGGTCGAATCACTGGTAGCCAATGCTAAAACCAAAAGCAGAAGCATACTATGCGCGCTCTTTGATATCAAAAAAGCATATGACAAGATGTGGAGGTAGATACCAATACACAAAGTGATGATTCTGGGACATCCCCTAATACTAATTAGAGCTTTCCATGTTGGAGTGGGCGCTAAACTGTCATCAGTAAAGCAGGCGCAGGAATGCTTTTGATAAGGCTCCCCATTTCTCCTATTTTCTACAATCTATACATAGTTAACGTTTGGCAATAACTAAACATCCAGGAGACCAAACTCTTACAGTTTACGGACAATACGGCGCCGATCACTACAGCGCCGAATGTTACAATAGCCAACGCCAAACTAAAAAGTTCTTAAAACGATGGGGCTCTACTTTAAAGTATGGAGGATAGCGGTCAACAAAAGCAAGACTGAGATAATGACTTTCTTTAGGAAGATGGGAAGACTGGGAATGATGGGCAAGTGGCCGAAAATCAAGCGTAGTGCCATCTACTTGGGTATCACCTTCGCTCGCATGCTCTCCTGGAAGGCTCACTTCATCAGACACAAAACTTTGGCCAAGAAACCTATGGGAAAACTTTATCCCGCCATTGAAAAAACTCGTTCATGTAACTTGGATGTGAAGAAACGCATCATTAAGAGCAAAATATTCCCAACTTTGCGTTATGGAGAGGAAGTATGGTACATAAGTCCAACGTCTCGCACAGTGCACATAACAGCGACCCCAAAGAAGGCAATTCGCATGATCACCGGTGCGGGTAGCTCGTTCATGCGAAATAATGGCTTAAGAAGGGATATAGAAGCAATTAATCTACAGCAGAGAGCCCTGGTAAGACGTTTAAAAATGATAGAGGAACTTGGGGTTCAGTCAAACTCACGAATACAAGAGATAACATGACAGATGGTCTAAAAGCTAAGGGAGATATCCCGCTACTCCACCTACAGCACTAAGGTAGGAACAATAAAAGTCCACCTGTATAGATCCTTGCATTTACATGTTCAAAGAAGAGGAAGTTAAAAATGTTCTTTATCGTCGAAGCGCCGTGGATGAGAAGACTAACACCCCGCCCAGTTGCTTCTTACACGGGTTATTGCTTTTTAGTTAAACATGATTCATTTTTCTAGTTAATTTGAACAATTTGTAAGGTTCTGTAACATGATTTTGAAACATAACAATCGTAATAAAGTTTTTATTATTGTCAGAATTTAAAAACATATTTTTAGAAATAATAACATGTTAACAAAATCTATAACAATGTATACATCTTTTAAAAGATTTACAAATAAAGATCTTACGATTGTTTGTGCATTTTCGTGCTTCCGACTTGTTTTTGTACATTTAGCGGCTATTTTGATTGCCACTTTCTGATATATTTCCCGAAATGTCACGATTGCCATGGTCACGTCACAATTATATTGCATAACAATTACGTTATGGTTCATAACGGTACTAGTGCTGTTATGAAATGAAGTATAGATTTGAGAACAAATTATCGTAATTGGGCTATATTTGCCGTCAGCACGCACAAAGAAATAGTGTGCGCCACAAGATCGTTAAGAGCCTTATGACAAGGAACCTCAAAAATTAGCAAAAGTCGGCCCTTCGGGTCTCGTTTTTCTAACCTTTTCTCGACCTGGTATAAGGCACTTACCGATCTTGTACCGAAATATACTACATTAACATTTTATAATGCGATCATGAACAAATAGTTAATAAAATATCTTGTTAGGGGGATATACAATATTGTTCAAAATATTGATTTAATTTGTGTAAAGATACTTATAGTGTTATAAAATTCCTACTCTAGAATAACATTGATAAATGAAAGGCGAAACATACCCATAATCTATGCTTAGTAAGTGTGTCATTAAAAGTATTAAATCTGATTTTAGCTCTTATACAGTTAAAATTGAGCAACAAGTAGCGGCGAAGTACTTAGACTAAAATAATCGTGCTAACAGAGTTATAATCGTTAATTCTGAAGGGGAGGGAATCGCTTAATTCGATACGAGTAGATTTATAAACGGCAATATATTTACTATATTACGTAAAGCTTTAGGGTACAATTAAGATTCACTTATTTCATAAAATTTTATAGAATTAGGAATTCATGAAGTAATCGCGCCAAAGTATAGCAAAATGGCAACATTTCGCTAACTGTCGTCATGGAATTCGTTAAGACTAACGAATAATGCTAGAGGTGAAACTTCACAGCTTGAACTTAAGTTTTGGCTTTATTTATAACTTAATACGTTATGCCTCTGGTGATATTACCATGTCGTGATGAAGATGGGAAAGGTTAACATAACAACTGCGCAATAAAGCCGAAATTTAAAATTTTGGAACGAAGTAAAGTAAATATCTATGTATATGGATATTAAATATAATGTTAACAAGACAATAATAACTAAGACGATTTATGCTGAACAACCGTTGACGCTTCCAATAATAAAGCTAAAGAGAGATCATTAGTTTTGCGCTAATAAAATTATCTACTGTGTATTATTTCTATGATTTTTGATATAATGATTTTTCTTTATCCGGTTACTTTTTGTGTCATATTTATTTGTCACAAGAAATTTGAAATAATAAAGCTTTGGGCAAAATTCCAGGTTGTTCAAGCTAAAAACTACTCTGAAGACCACTATTTCAAATGAATGTAACATTTTGCTACTATGTTTGCCAAATATTATACTATTAAGTTTTATTAATTAAATATGAATTTTAATACTAAAGTTCATATTAGCCTTTAAGTAGAATTGAAGTTTGAAGTTTCTCAATATATGAAAATACAAGCATTTGTATTGGTATTTAATTATTTAATTTAGATTTATTTTAAGTATTAATAGAGCATATTAAGTTATTATATTGTAAACAAATTAAATTTAAATCTTTTGTTTTATGTTTGTTAAATTTATTTAGGTATTCAGCGGATTAGTCATATGACAGTAATTCTAACATTTTGTACAATATTCATGCATAATAAATTATTGCCAGAGTTATCTGATTTTGCTCTATCCAAATAACCTTAAAACTACGTAATATAACTTTAGGAAAAAATAATTTCAAAATTGAATCTAATCCCACAAATTCTCCACGGTGCGTAGATGTGTTACCAATAATGTGATTCAGGGACATATCCTGAAACGAGATCAATTTATATTTTTGTCACGCTCTGATGAAGGGAAAAACAATCTCCCGAAACGTCAGCCTTTATATAAAAGTTTAGACAATTTAATATTTAAAGCTTCCTGCCCTTAATATTTTATAACCCGAGTTCTGGAATATTTTAACCAGGAAGACTTATTAATTTATTATCAAAAAGTGTAATATCCTACAAGACGAAATTAAGAATATATATATATTTATTTATTTATTTCTAATAGAAAGGCTCGCATATTTATTTATACGTTTGATGTTACTTCTTAATTTTTAACCTACATGGTAGTTATTAGTAACCATAGAATACTTCCCTGAGGCTGCGTTAATAAACTTTAGAATAGTATACTGTCACGCGAATACTTTACGAAGTAAAACGTTTCCAAACTAAAAAAACTTTAATAAATATATCGTCATTAAAACAACATAAAAATCAAAATATAATAAACGTCAGTTGGTAAGCTGATACTAAAAATATTAGTAGTATGCAGTCAGTATATTTTCGACATGCTTTATTTGTCTTGCAGGAATTTATATCTATCATTTACTTTTTGTGAACATTCTGAATATAATCAATAACTGTTTTACTTTAGTGCAGTTTCCGATTACATGAACAATCAATATTGCTCGAAATTTTAATTTATGGAACTTAACGTGACTACATATTATATTACTTTAATATTTTAACAATAGATCAAATACATGAAATAAGGAGTAGGTTGCCGCACTCTGTATGAAACATGGTATCTGCTGCTATTAATTCTAAAAAAGTACTAAAAGTGGTTTTCGTTAAATCTAAAAATAAAAAAACTCTGTGTAACATAACATCATAAATGGGTCAAGTGTACAATTTAGTAAAATTTAATAAATACAGCATTATTTCTAATAAATATATTTGAGATCCTTGAAATAATTCATAGTAGACATTTTGAGGTCTATTGTTTCCCCTTTCGGAAAGTATCGCGATAATATACAATATATTTTTAATCAACTCTTGGGAGAGCCTGTCACGTTTTTCCAGATCTTGATTAATCGTCAGATCGATATTCATATTTTCTATATCGATAAAGACGATTAATATTGCAACAAGAACGGTAAAACATGATTAAATACTAAATTTAAATAAATTTTAAATTATTATATGTATTGAAATATAAATAAGACATGAAATAATCCCTTAAATAAAACAAAAATACAATTGCATTAAATATTGTAGAATCAATAAAGAATTCAATAGAAAAGATACCATATGATTGAAACTGTAAGTTGATTGTACTTTCATCACAGGTCAACAAATGTAAATAAATACAAAAACCGAACTGGTATGTCCATCCACTGAACGTTTGGTGTTGACAGGGAATGGGCATGAGGAAAACTGATAATTTCTGAGGAATAGAAAGTAATGAATTATATAATAGAAGTTGCATCAGCTTACATTAAATTTTCAACAGTGCAGAGAGTAAAGAAAGGATTGCATTAGCATTTCTCGTGGTAGAGCACGCAAATACTTTCATTATTTTTACTTGCCATATAATTAATTCCGTAGGTTTCTGGGGTTCCTGGTGTTCTAGGATGCATCAAAAGTACGTCCATGGTAACACTGTAACCGCAGTGGCTTCGGTATATTCAATCCTACGCTTGACCATATAAAACCTACGTACAAATGCCTCGAGTAGTTAACAGATGGAGCGTGGGGTCCGGGTTTGTAACAGTAAGTAGGGTTTATGTCAAAATATAATGTATCCGTTCAAAAGTCCTTTATTTTATTAATATTAGACTTACCTAAAACTAGATTGTTAATTAAATAAAAATAGGATAGGGATATTTGCAGAGGGTGTTATTGCATAGGGTTGGTTTGGATTTAAAAGGGGGTCTGTGCACTTTATTGATGACTTAGGGTGTATATCGTATTTGTTCGTAAAGCTCCTGCTCGGTTGACACTATGAACTCTTTCAAGTGCGAATTCTAAATTATAAATGTTATTGTACTGGTTTTGTAAGCATTTATTCTGGCCAGATTATTTGAAATAACTACTTTAGAATGTAACTAATACAGTATTCTAACTCTTGCATTCATGCAAATTGATTTATTTAATTTCAGAAACTATATTTGTTAATTTCATAGTAACTAACAAAAAGCAGTTTTAAAAGTTATTTATTTACGAACCAATTACCATTATATTTCGAAATTAATGTTATACAGTATATACACATTTATTTCGATCATATCTACAATTGTCAATATTATTAATAAAGAGTTTTTGATATTTGAAGTTATTTCGTACAACGTCTATTTTCAAATTTATTTTAGTCAAGTTCGCAACCTTTACCAAAACAAAAGTATACTGTATTTATTAATTGTAAATTTCAACAGAGGTTGTATTAATGCGACCGTGATATATGATCACTAACTTCAGATTATTGATTTGGTTTAGTTAAAATGACCGCATCCGTACACTCATGTGTAGCTACGGTTTGTTATAATTTAACCTTTGTTTTTAACAGTGTTAATGACGGTAGTGGTAATTGCGCAGTGATTACAGTTTTTGAGGATTGTTGTGTGTTGTGTTTTAGCGGATCCGATAACTCCTATACAGAAACTGTCGCGCAAATTAACGACAGTGGAGAACAAGTAATACTGCCCCTCCATCGCCGGGATTTGATTCTGCTCCGACATCGTTTCGACATTGCGTTTAGGAAGATGTTTTAGGTAAGGTAAACGTTAATAACTAAATAATAATTTATGCTTCACAACTAAACGTAAACGGTATATTACATGTGTATTGTGGATTATCTTTTCGACAAAGACTACTAATAAAGCGTCGATTAATTGATTCGCTTCATTCTTTTAACAAATGAATACTATTGACTAGGATCCTTGATTTTAATATACGTTCTGCATTAACGCCTTATGGAAATCATATACTAAACGATTTCGATAATAATTAATTTAGTACATAAACTAAATACTACACTTTAGATATATTACGAGTTTCGCTTTACGAGAAATTCTCAAAACCCATGTTCTAGACCTTTCTCCTTTGAAGGTTTAGAAATGATTGTTAAAGATTTGGATTTGCACTTCGAATTTACACTATTTTCAAAGCACACCTAAATCAACCTTATGTACGTTTCTCCGTTAATTCATAAAATAAGCATAACAAATGCAGTAAAATAGTTAAAACGGCAAACTAATTATGTGAAGGTGCAGTAATACTCATCAGCAAAATCGTTAAACAATTAATTGCTTTACAAAACAAAAATAATTGATTATGTGTTTATCTGGCAACAAACTATGCTTTAAATTATATAAGAAGAGCTAAGCAGACAACGGATATAGAACTATAATCAAAAGATCTGGTTCTCTTACTCATTTTAAATTTAATTTGAATTTATTGACCTTAGTGACTTTCCTATACACCTAAATTGTAAACTCTATAACTAATTTAAAATCATAGATAATTCACTCATTTTATAATTTCCTTTATACATGTACTAAGAGTTTTATAATTAAATTTTGAGCTCATTTAAAGCAAAAATAATTTATAGATTTCAATAAAAAGTAATTAAG
>JAHWXV010315626.1:0-14376 GCA_024586415.1 Phrixothrix hirtus
TTAACTACATACTTTTAACAACTAAATTGCTTTTGGTAGTTACAATGTACATTTTTGCAAATCATTCTGGACATACGTTTTGTTAACCATATGTGACTCTAATAAGACGAGTTCTTTTACACACGTTAGTACATCTCAGATGAATGCTTCTATAGTTTTTTTTTATATAATGTGTTGGTAGTTAATTTTATTGTAGGTAATTTAGCCACAAGAAATTTTGTAATTATGCAAATATTTTGTAGTTGCAGCATATATTTACTTTTCTATGAGTAGCAGTAAAAACTAGTTTTATATCTAAAAACACAGTACTTATTAAAAAAGTTATTGAACTTTATGAACAGAATAAATAAAAAAGTGAAGTAAATGTGATTGACATTCAAATTTTCAGCATCTATAAATAAAGAAACCATTAAGTGGTGATGGTAAATAATTAATTATGTTGCAAATAGGTTCTGGTAAAAATTCTAAAATATTAAATGTGTATTTTATTCTAATTTTTTTTATTGTAGTGAATTTTAAGTAATTGTGTAAAGAATCTGTGAGGTTATTAATGTGGAAAAATCTATTTAAAATAATTAGAAATGGAAAACTTTCACTCCTGTGAAAAACTATCAATTCGTGATTCTGCAAGATCTTTAAAAAAATATGGAAGCACTAGTACGCATATATCACGAAATCAAAATTGCATAAAACATATTATAACTAGTTCCGATACCTTGCAAGGAATAGCACTTAAATATGGTGCTACAGTAAGTTTTAAAAATTTCATTTGTTATATTTGTGCAAACAAAACATTTTTTTTAAATTGCAAAGCATTAACATTGCAATATTTATAAAAGTACAGCTTTTCTAAAAGGTACTTATTTAACTACATAAATATTGACTAATGGAAATTTCCAAATTTAAATCATTATATAAATAGTTGCGTAAAGAATACTTCATGTAATTTTTTAATAATGTATTCATTTATAACACACTTTCTAACAACAAATATGAAAAATAAGTTAAATGACTGATATTTTCATCTAGAAATGTGTTTAGATATTAAAATATTTCATTTATTGCAAATCAGTGATCATGTTCAAAAATTTATGCTATAACTATTTTCTTGTAGATGGAACAAATAAGACGAATAAATCGTTTATGGGCATCAGATAGTTTATTTTTAAGAGAAAGTCTAATGATTCCCACAACTGATAATATTTGTTCTCCTTCTGAAGAAGAGTCTGTTAATTTAGAAAACCATTCAGAAGTCATATCTCCTGGTAGCTTAGAGGAAGATGCTTATAATTTCTTATATAAAATTGATACTTCTATTGCAAATACCAAAGAAGAAGTAAAAAAATTCCGTGGCAATAGTTTGTAAGTTAATCGATTACTTTTTTATGTATTTATATAACAAATACACATAAATTTAAAGCTTGCATATAATTAATTCACCGACTGTGTACTTTGCAATTCCTGTTATTAATCTGTTTTAATTTTTCAACATTTAAAAATATAAAATAAGAACTTCTCGCAAACTTAGGCTAATAATTAATCAACCCAAAAATTTATAATTGTCTAATGTGTATTATAAAACATTACATAAAAGAAAAGTGACGTAACAAGACTGGAAAGATGCTTCAACAGGTGTACTAAACAAAAAGTTACGGTGAATTAGTAAAATTTGTCGGTAATTTGTATTTTGTATTAAAGCACAACTTCCACTTTGAGTAATCAACCTAAATTTAAAGGTTTCCATTAACGGTATGCCTTTCCTATAATGGGCAGTACTTTTATACAGTTTGATGTTGCAGTTAGTAATTAACTTATCAAAAATGTGTAAACAAGATGGGATGTTCCAGATTTAAACCATACAAAAGGTAAAATGTCTCTTAAAATTGGACTTTACTGCCATGTATTTCCTGTTTTGCATATAGCAATGTTTATTTTAAATGGCACATAAATATTTTCCTTTGTAATTAAAGCTATACATATTTGTTATTCAAACATTTTGAAAGCAAAGTCTACCATTAATATAATATAAAAGTTTTGGAAGAATGGTATATTATACATCAAGAAAGAGCAATGCATAATTTTTCCTGAGGAGTATATATTATTTTTGTCATAATAAAAGTAATAAGGCTTAAAAAATGTATTTTATACTTTGCAATTTATGAGACTCGAGATCAAAGGTGCAAATCTATAAAAATAGTCAATTCTTAAGAATCCAACCAATAAAAAACGCTGGGCCACGTTAAACGCACTCGATGATACTATTTTCATGTGATTCGTAATGAAAACTCCTTACAAAGTTTTGTTGAATATTATATCTCTAGTGAATACTATTTTATTTCTATCATAATTTTTGTATCGTGGAAATTGTTTCCGCTCGTCATAAAAAGTAGTATATTACTAACCGAGGCGGAAAGTATCTCATTTCTCGAGAGAGAAATAATTCTTCCCCTGAGGTTTGTATACTATTTTATTCACAATCATTCAAAATACCCTTGAAAAGTTGACATTAAAAATTAATGACAAGCGTTCCATAATTTTTTGACACTTGCCGTCATTGATGACAAATGTGTTTATAATACACGTAGTGAATCGAAAATAACAATTGTTGCTATGAATTTGCTGGGTGGAAAGTAAGCACTTTCCAACCGGTTGGAAAGTAAATCCACAAACAATTGCTCACTTTTGAATCTTTAAAAAGTTAGAGAAAGTCGTACATTACTATATGATTGTGAACAAATTATATTTGATAGGGTTACTACTCTTATATTAAAGGGACCATGAACCGAAAAGAAAAAATGTGAGATCCTGAAATCTAAGAACAAATTTTGAAACTGAGACATAATAGCAACATGTTATGTACTTGATGCGCCTTGATACCGTTGCCACTGCAATGGGCATATTTGATTTTTTGCTAAAACTAAAAACAGACGTGGCATTTAGGCAAGAAGAGCTAATTGCGTTACTTATTTCAAAAGGAAAATGAATTAAGTAACACGAAGGCAATAATTTACACAAAATTAATAACACTGTTTGTTACAAAAATGTTTTCACCTCGTATTTCATAAATTAAGTTATTCTTTCAATAACGAACATTCCTTATCATTAGTATTAATATCGTCTAATTATGTACATGTGTTGAACATGAAGACATTAAATGTTTTGAAGCGTAACATCATTATGTAAGTTAAATCTTCTAAAACAAATACTACAAGGTTTTAACAGATTATGCCATGTAGCATATAAGAATTTCATCTCTTGTATCAACTCTTGGGCAACTAAAGACATCTATTATAAGTTTCGTATTAATCATACTCTATATTTATAACATCACAATCTCATACCACCATAAAAATAAAGCACAATATATACCCCACGGCATAAAACAATATTACATTTTGTTTTAAAATTGTCTAACTATATGCATTTACGATAATTCATCAGTTCCAGTTTGCCTTCTCTAACTTTTATGAATGATTTTTATGATACAATGGAGACAAAACATTTGTAGGTGTTGAACAATTTAACTATTGAAAATACCTCGTGTTGTTTAACGCTTTTGACTGCTAACAAAGTGTTAATAATCCCAGGAGCTACCGACACTGCTTCATATCTTTAAAATATTGCATATGATTATAGATATGTGCATTATAAGACCTATTGGAAGTTTTTCAAAAAAATTACGAAAACGCACCCGTGCGTTGGTAGCATTGCTCCAAAGTTTTGTTATAGGTAATATGCTACTGATGCATAGGTATGTCAAAAAAAACTCCAATTATTATTGAACTTATCATGTTTTATTTTCAAAAGTAACCAAAAACATATCAATGCATTGGTTTATGTATTTACATATTTTTATGGAAATGATTAAAGCAAGGATTAACACGAAAATCTGCTGAACATACCGTGCATTTATATGGAAATCTTCCTTTATTCCTTGTTTTGAGTAAGCCCTGCACCTAATTCTTCTTATTTTTCCATTGTCTTCTCGTGGCCGGTGTCTCAAAATATGTTCCCTTAGTCTTAGGTATTGAAGGCTAAATGAATGATATCCAACCGGAAGTTATAAAATCTGCATATCAGTGCCTTGTATTTCTTGTACAGCAGATAAAAATTGAAAAGCAATAACAGAATTATATGAAGATCTAACTTTTTAACCGACATGAAGGTAGCAATAGATTTCAGCAATAATTTTTCATTTGCATCTTAATAGATGCAAATGAAAAATTTGTAATCAAAACCATATATAAAACCAATTGTAATATATTTGTTACAAAAAAACTACAATTAGCTAAAACTAATCTCATTTATGCAAAAATAACATTCAAATTACTACCACCTTGACATTACATTGCTAAAACACGCAACGTCATTATAGCAAGATTTGGCATTGTTTCCCAATTTTTACATTTTCATAAAGACCTACTCCTAGCTAGTAGCATATTAAAAAATTGCGATGAAGGTATTTTTTGAAATTAAAATATTTAATCCTGAAGAGCAGGTATCGTGATAACAGATTGCTTATACACGCAACATCATTTAAAGCAAGATTTAGCATTGTTTGCCCAATTTTATTCCAGCAATTTTTACATTTTTATAAAGACCTACCCTTAGCTAATAACATATTAAAAAATTACGATGAAGGTATTTTTCCAAATTAAAATATTTAATTCTGAAATGTGTGCATTGTGATAAGCAATTGCGTCGCAACCATAGGCAACCATATTTAATTCACTATTTTGCATTGTTAGGTGACTTTTACTTGAAATCATATATTATCTTTTTTCTCAACGGCATGCAAAAGATGAAGGGATTGGGTCGTTCTCGTAGATGCATTGTCACTATTATCGATTTGACTTGGATTTATGTTTGTTTAATATAGCAATTATGTACATTTTCCATACTCAACCCAGAAGGATATGTAAAGTAGAACTCGTTACCTTTTTCCATGGAGGTTCATTAATTTCTTTTTGAAATCAGACCTATTAACCACTACAGTGCTTTGGATATGTCATATGAAACGGCATTTCGTTATCCGTTGCTGCATTATCGGTATGTCTAATTTTTTTTTCAATAATTGCTTGGACATGTCTAACGATTAAAATAATTTGCCATATTTTTGTAAATTTTTTTAAGTTGGCCATTTTTCAAAAAAATATGACGTCTCGATATGTTTCTTAAATAGCAACCCTCATTTTTTATTACAGAATCTTAAATAGCATATTTGTTTACGTAGAACAAGGTTAAAATTGAAGTAGGTGACAAGAAAATTTTCGAAAAAAATGACATTGAAATTTAAACATCATAAAATTTATTGACAATGCTAAATTATAACTCAAAAACCATGTCCCAAAATAACAAAATTTTATATTTGAGTTTCTATCTATTGTCGCAAGCGACGCCAATAAATTCACTAAAATCGGAAAACTGGAAGTGCCACTTTACTCTTATCCTTTTTTGATTGTTTGAGATTTTTTCCAAATCGGCTCTTAACGATTTTTTTAAAATTACTATATTTCTTAAATATGTAATGCCCTTTCATATAATCACAAAATTGTTTGTAAGTTGAGTCACCGGAAGTACTTTTGCCATTAAGTCTGAATAAAATAATTATGAAACTAACAACCCCATCTAAATGAAAATATATATTTAAGGTTACAATCACTTTAGTGTGCTAAATCAAAAATTTGGTTAAAATGGAATAACTGGAAGTACGTTCATATTTTTGTTATTTTTAGATATTTTCCGAATTTTTCGTTTTTCAAGATTTTCTCAAAATCGGCTCTAACGATTTTTTTTCAATTTATTGTATTTCTTAAGCATTTGAGACCCTTTCATATAATCTAGGCAATTACTCAAAAATATTCCGTAAATCGAGTAACTATCAACTCTGAATATAATAACTATGAAACTAATAGTCCTAACTAAATGAAAATTTATATTTGGGGACGTAATTGCCTTTTTCTGCAAAATTAAAAATTTGGTTAAAATCGAATAACCGGAAGTACTACTTTATTTCTGTCACTTTTAGATATTTTCCGAATTCTGCATTTTCAGGGTTTTCCTGAAATTGGCTATAACGATTTTTTTTAAACTTAGTATATTTCTTAACTTCTTAATTTAGTTTTATATTAAGCAAGGAATTTCTCTAATAAATTTTTTAAAATCGAGTAACTGGAAGTAACTTGGAGTATTAGTTGTGAACAACGTATCTCAAAAATAATCATAATATGAAAATCAAAAACTATATTTATATTTTATGTCTTCTGTATATGAGACAACAAGAATTTAGTTAAAATGGAATGATCGGAAGTGCCACTTTATTCTTGTGATTTTTAAGTTTTCTGCGATTTTCTCGAAAACATTTTTAACAATTGTTTTGAAACTTGCTATGGTTCTTATGTCCTTGACATCCTTTTACGTGAACTTAGAGGTTTTCCTAAAAAAATGCGTTGAAGTGAGTTTTCGAAGAAAATCTCTAGAGATAAACATGGTTTGACGTGTCCAGTAACTTGGATAGGTGGCCATTACAATTATTGTTCCTAAAATAAATGTAAATAATATTTTAATTATTTGAGAACATTTGCATATTTGTATATCTATGTACCTAAAAGAAAGTCGTGTGTTGTCTCACTCCAGATTTTTGTAATTTAGTGTTGCCAATAAATTTTATAATTTTTAAATTTCATTGTCATTTTTCTCGAAAATTTTCATGCCACCTACATTAATTTTAACCTTGTTGTACGTAAACAAATACACTGTTTAAGATTCCGTAACAAAAAGTGAGAGCTCCTATTTAAAAACATATCGATGACATAATTTTTTGAAAAATGGCGGAAACTTAAAAATATATACAAAAAAATGGCAAATTATTTTAATCATCTGACATATCCAAGCGGTTACTCAAAAAAAATTAGACATACCGATAATGCAGCAACGGATAATAAAATGCCACTTCATATGACATATCCAAAGCACTGCAATGGTTAATAGGACTGATTTCAAAAAGAAATTCGTGAACCTCCATGGAAAAAGATAACCAGCTCTACTTTACATATCCTCGTGGGTTGAGCATGGAAAATATACATACATTGCTATTTTAAACAAACATAAATCCAAGTCACATCGATAATAGTAAAAATGCAACTACGAGACCGACCCAATCCCTTCATCTTTTGTATGCCGTTGAGATAAAAGATAATATAATATTTCAAATAAAAGTTGCCTAATAATGCAAAATCGTGAATTAAATATGGTTGCCATGAACTCTCTTATCACAATGCATGCATTTCAGAATTAAATATTTTAATTTAGAAAAATACCTTCATTGTAATATTTTAGTATGTTATTGGTTAATGGTAGATGTTTACAAAAACACAAAAATTGCTGGAATAAAATTAGGCCAAAACGCTAAATCTTGCTTTAAATAACATTGCATGTATAAGCAATCTGTTATTGTGATGCACGCTCTTCAGGATTATATATTTTAATTTATAAAAATACCTTCATCCTAATTTGTTAATATATTATTAGCTGAGGGTAGTTCTTTATGAAAATGTGTAAATTTCTGGAATAAAATTGGGTGAACAATGATAAATCTTGTTTTAAATGACGTTGCGTGTATTAGCAATGTGTTGTCATGGTGGTAATAATTTAAATGTTATTTTTGCTTAAATGACATTAGTTTTAGGTAATTGTAATTTTTTTGTAACAAATATATTGTAATTGGTTTTATATATGCGTTGATATTATAATAGTTGCAAAACAAAAGTTATTGCTGAAATCTATGGGTAACTTCACGTCGGTACTTTTTATATCATCGAATGATTTCCATTGGCATGGATAATAGGACAAATTGATCCTGATAATCAATATTTAATAATATATCTAAGTATGTCTCCATGTCATTTGAATATTGAATGAAAAAAAAATTGACTTCATGTTTGTCTCACCATTTACCCATTATTACCCCCTTACAATTCCTATCAACTGTTTTGCCTATTTTTAACTTTTTTTTTATATCGCTTGGAAAGTTTTTGTGTTCAGGACTTAATATGCTAGTCATAAAGGTTTTTTATCAACTACAATGGTAATGAAAAACTGTTGTAATAAATGTCCAAAAGGATTAAATGTCCTGTCTGTAATTTTTCCTCCATCAAATGGATCCTTACCACCATAGTCATGCAGTGTCCCGATATATATTGCAAATATTAGGATAAGTCCACAGGGTTCGGTCTACAAAATTTTATGCCAAATTTGTGACGTTTATTGGTGAAATGCCAAATGACCTCACCATTGATTTGTCTATGCACAACTCCTTGCCAGAGTAATAAATATTATTTATTTTTCTGTTGAAGTAGTTGATTGTCGATCGTATTTTGAAGAGACAATTATATAGGTTTAGACATGTCCTCGGAAGGATTTTCTGTAAAATGCAGGCATCGTAAAATCAACAAAAAGTGGCTAGAGTCATTTAGACCATACCAGTATGTAAAAACAAGCACAGAAATATTTTCAATTCTGCTACAATAAGCGGCTTCCACCTATTATTAATCCTTCCATATACGAAATCCACCTTTAACAAGAATAATTCTACCACATAACAAGTAGTATACTCAACAATTAATTCATATAATTCGTTAGTTACATGCATGTTGAAAAATTCTACCCGGGTATCTAAAATTATAAATTCCTTTTTGAGGTAAGATGATAACATTCCTTTAGTAACACAAAAACTTTACATCGAGTTTGACTATGTTTGAGATATGTGAACAAATGATGTTAAAATGAACAGTAGTTTCACAATGAAACATAGGTATAATATCCTTTTTAGTTAGAATATAGTGCTTGAAGTATTTCTCAAAAGAGAAATTAAGTTGAAAACAGATACACTTATATGTAGATAGATACATTTATGGGTTACTAAGTGGATGATGATAAAGTGACCAGATCTTACATGGAGTAGCTACCTCCAGGAGGAAATTGTCAATAAATTCACTGCATCGTTCTGATTTAATATACCTTTAATGTTCGGAACCTCTAGCACCTTCTTCTTCTGGCTCTGAGATACCCTCATCTTCGGCCTTTTGGATATAAGCACTTCTATTGCCTTCACCAGAGGTAGCATCTTCATCGTCATCAACATCCATATCAATATCAGATAAATCCTCTAAATTGTCATTCGATTCATTTAGCATCTTTAAGAACCCCTCTTTTGACAAATGTCTTTGTATAGTGCAGGGATTCCATTGTACAGGTGGTTTAGGAAATTAAATGCTTAGCTTTTTATTCCAGAAGGTCTAAGTATATTTAACTTGGTAGTACCTTTTTTGTAAGAGCTTTTTGCACACCACACAAAATTCATAATTATTGATGCCTCTAGGCAGTAATCTCAAACACTTAGAACTTTTTCTCATATGAACTTACATTCACACATTTCCAAAGTCTAAGAGGAACTGAACATACCAGCACATCAGGTGCATTGCAGAAAGGAAATGCGGACATGCCGATGCATTAGTACCATTTACGTGTTAAATTTGATTAGAAATATTAGAGCGTAAACAAATTTATTAAAGATATGTTTGTAAAAACACATCGTTTTGTCACAAGTTTAACATGTGTTAATAATTTAATCAATTAATATAAGGTGAACAAAAAAATTCTGAGCTTTAGATTTGATATAACCGAAACAACAATTTAAATTGCATTATACTACCCACTTCTTTATGATTTTAACGAGTTGACATTTGGCCTTCTAAAATGCCATGCAGTTTGGCGTTTGGTGCGCATAACCTGAAAAATCAGTAGTATTCACGATGGCAATAACAAAGGAGCATATTCAAATTTCCATCCACTTCACGTTTCATCTGAAGAAAATGCTGCTGAAGTCACTGAAATGACTTGTGCTGCAAACCGTGCTATATGTAAATGAAGGTATGCAAAATTTCACCAAAGAGATTTTAGGCTTAAAAATGAACCACATCCTGGATTCCCCCAAACAATTGAAACAGACAAATTGCAAGCATTGCTCAATATAAAATCTGTGCAAACTGAAAAGAAGCTTACAGAACAACTTGGTGTTATGTGGCAAGCCATTTATGTATGTTTACATACAATGAATTCACAAGTAACCCAAAAGATGGCAAAAGGTCGTTGATGCAAGTATTTGTTTTTGAATTTGATTAAATTTTGCAAATAGAAGTTCGAAAATTTTTTGCTTACCTTATATGTCTAAATCTTGTTACATAATTTGCTTTGAATTAGTTTTGCTTTCAAGTTCTATTTTCGCTTGATTTTGGATATTTTTTATTTAGCTTGTAGAGAAAAAAATGTTTAGTGTGTATTTCCTTTTAAACAATGTCTGCGTATGAACACCGGATGAAGCAACCTTAATGTTTTAGTTGTTTGTATTGTGACTGTGGCTTTGGAATATGGAAATTCCCTTGGCCCTTATGGCTTCAATTACTTTAGTGATTTTGCCATACCTACTAGAATTTAGTGGAACTTAGAGGTTATCCAACCCTCAGTAAGGATTTTTAACATATGAAACATTAAAAAATTTACCAACCTTGACCATTACATATCAAAAGTTTGTAGTTACTGGAGATTGAGAATTTTGAAATCGTTGGTGATTATTCTGTTTGATTAACAAAATGGTATTTGATTTAAGTGTTCATGTTTGTTGCTATCCTTGATAAAAAAAAACTTCAGTATCAAATTAATGAATTCAGTTTTCATTATAACTTTTTAAGCAATTAACTAGTTTCATTGCACTGGTGTCAGGTGTCAGATTTGTTATTGAAAGTGTGAATTCACAGACTATTAAATTAAAAGCTAGTATTAATTGTTTTATGTATGCCGATGACAAGAAGTGCAGATAAAAATATGGAATCGCTGTTGGAAATGTTGCAAATAATGCAGGACAAAATTGATTTTAATCAAGAAAAAATTGAATCCAATCAAAGTAAATTACAAGATGGAGTTATATCAGGCCAAAATGCTTTGAATAAAGAATATAAATTGAATCAAAATAAAGTGCAAGAAGAAATTATGAACAAATTAAAAGAGGAAATGGCATCCATTAATAGCGACCAAAATAAATTGCAAGAGAAAATTAAAATCAGTCAAGGTAAATTAAAAACTAAAATAAATTAGATGATGAAATTTGATCAAACCAAAATGCATTATAAGAGGAACTTAAATTAAGATAAACTAAACTATGGGAAGAAATGTTATCAGTTAAATCAAATCGAAAGTTGAAGAATTCCTCATGAACCACACCACTGCAATCAACGATGACTGGAAACCGGATAATGTCAAGCAAGACCAAGAATATGGCCCAGATCTGACATTATTAAAATGTAAGAATGAAGGT
This sequence comes from Phrixothrix hirtus, assembly GCA_024586415.1. Classification (NCBI taxonomy): domain Eukaryota; kingdom Metazoa; phylum Arthropoda; class Insecta; order Coleoptera; family Phengodidae; genus Phrixothrix; species Phrixothrix hirtus. Next base: position 11,372 of record JAHWXV010315626.1, read on the forward strand.
CAAACACCATGTTGGGAGAAAGTGGTCCCATTTCATTCCATTATTAAAGCATATTCACCTCAATGGATTCCTCAAAGGTTTAGGACGGCCTTTTGAAAAGAGCCTTGGAAAATGATGATAGAATTGAAAAACAAATGCAGTTGATAGTTCCAAAAACCAGGATAGAAGAAGTTGTATGACAACGATTTTATTAGATGAACTGCATGGGTGATGTTAAGTAGTGGTTCTGAAAATGTGTAATATGTGCTTCCAGGAACAGTCCATTATGGAGGCAAAAAGCACGAATGAGGAATTATAACGTGGGTAGCCCATTTGAAAAAGTAGCAATTGATATAGCTGGTCAATTTCCAGAAACCGAAGGAGGAAACAAGTACATCCTAGTTACAATGAATTATTTTAGTAAATGGACTGAAGCATATGCTCTACCAAATCAGGAGTCAGTTATAGAGGCCGAGACTTGGTGAAAGTACTGTTTAGCCGTTTCAGAATCAATGGGATTACATTCAGGCCAAGTAAGAAATTTTGAGTCAGTATTATTGAAAGTCTTTGCCAGCTGTTGAAAATATGCAAGACCAGAACAACTACTCATCATCTACAGCCAGATGGAATGGTAGAACGCATGAATTGAACGATTGGAAAATATTTGTCAAAAATTGTCTCAGACCATCAGAAATTGAGACCAATACTTAATCTGTTCTTGATGACATATCAGTTAGCTGTAAATGATATGACAGGAGAGACTTAGCTAAAGTGTTGTTTGGGCGTGAAATTAAGTTACCGTGTATTTTGGAGTTTGGTAGCAAGCTTGAAGAGGAGGAGGATGCTGAAAGTCTTTGAAAGAATCTAAATTCACCGCATGAGAATTTGCAATGACACCCAGATTGCCAATGATCAAATGAAGTTCTAACCCTATGATCTGGTTTGGTTGTACCACCCTCAACGACGACAAGGACTATCTTCCACTATGTATCTGACTGGAACCTCCTGGTTCTGTAATTATTTCTTTTAGAATGTGCAATTCACCAAAATAGATGGAATTTAATTATAGAAGATAATGACAAAAATAATTTAAATTTAACTTTTCTGGGGAAATGTTATTTGAACCGTTTGTTAAAGTGTTTCTGAAACAAAATAAATAATTTTTACACCTATTAATTTAAAAATATATATATTAAAGTTATTAAAACATTTATTACCTTGCTTGATGTTGCCACCTCATTAGGATTTCTAAAAAATAGTATATTATATACCAAGGGACTAAAATGCCTCTCTTAATCCCAATCCCAAGAGAAAAATAATCTCTCGAAAGATTAAAAAGACTTTAGTCCTGAAGTATATATAATTTTTTTGCACTTTCAAATAATTTGAAATCAAAAAGGTCGAGGAAAGTAAAATTTGCATGATTTTGACATTGACAGATCATTCAAGTTATCACTGTATGCGTCATGGCAAATACTATTTAAATTTTATTTACAAATTGCTTTAGTAATTTTTTCAGCAATATGTAATTTTAATTGGTTATACAGTCACTCACAGCCAAAATCATTCACTCAAGTGAAAACATTTATTTCTTATATTAAATTGCCCATGAGTAATTAAATTACAAACAAATAACACATAATTAAACTAATTACAATACTCTTTTAATGTGCATTAATATTAAAATGAAATATTAATTTATAAAACAAGAAAAAAAATAAATATAAAATGTTCACAAAATATACCTCACAGTGAAAATTATACACCTAAATGTTTTTTTCATTTTAAAACATTGTAACGAAATATTTGTAAACGATATATGCAGGTGGCTGCATTGTGGCTGATTTAAAAAAACGAGTAATGTTTGAGGAAGTTTGAAATTGTAGAACAGCATTTTAATCACATTTTACAAAATGAAGCAAACAACCTTAGAAGAACGAAAAATAATTATAAATCATTTTAAATGTGGTAAAAGTTATTGCAAAATTTCAAAAAAAGTTAATAGAAGTGTCTGTACAGTGTATATGTATTGAAACGGTATAAAACCGAAAATAGATTGCTAAATAAACCAAAAAATCTGGTGTGAAACAACACACGACTTTCTCTTACGCACATGGATATGTCAATAGTGTCCACAAATGATTAGATTATTGCCTATGTTTATTTTGGAAACAATAATTGTAACAGTCACCAATCCAAGTTACTGGACAGGCGAAAGGCTGCTCAACTGCGGAAATTTTCTCTGATAAATTGAATACATAATAACCGTAGCACGTTTGAAAATAAAAGTTATAGCTGTTTTCGAGGAAATTGCAAACAAACTTAAAAATCGCAAGAATAAAGTAGCACTTCCAGTCATTCGATTTTACCTAAATTCTTGACGTTTTATGTGCAAAAAATAAAAAACTTAAATATACCATTTCATTCATATATCATATTTAGTTTTTGAGATATGTTGTTTGCAAAAAATACACTAAGTACTTCCGGTTACTCAACTTTCGAAAATTTATTAGAGATACAACTTGATTCATGTAAACCGGAATGAAGTAACCAAGAAATTTACTAAGTTTTAAAAAAATTGTTTGAGTCGATTTCAAGAAAATCGTGAAAAACATGACAAATAAAATGGAACTTCTGATTATTCAATTTTAACCAAATTCTTCATTTGACATACCAATGTAGTTACGGCCACAAATATAAATTTTCATTTAGCTAGAACTTTTAGTTTCATAGTTATTTTATTTTAAGTTAACGGTGTAGGTACTTCTGGTTATTCAATTTACGGAAAAGTTTCTGGAGAAACGGCCTAAACTGTATGAAAGGTCATTAAATGGGTAAGAAATGAAATAAGTTTTAAAAAAATCGTTATAGCCGATTTTGAGAAAATCGCAAAAAACCAAAAATTCGGAAAATATCTAAAAATAACAGAAATAAAGTTATACTTCCGGTTATTCAATTCTAACAAAATTCTCGATTTAGCATACAAAGGTAGTTAGGATCTCATATACAAATTTTCATTTATTTAG
>JAHWXV010315632.1:0-15071 GCA_024586415.1 Phrixothrix hirtus
AGGAAAGAGAATAAAGAGCGCAAAGAATAGGAGAGCTTGCCAAAAAACGTTGTATGAATTTAATGGAAGCAAAAGAAGTGTGTAAGGACAGAAAGGAATGAAGAAAAATAATGAATGGGTGATAGTAGGATTGGTAGGTAATAGTAGGATGGTGTGGATACTATAGAGTGCTGGGAGTTGTGGTGAAGGGCGGTGGCAGTGAGAGGGGTTGGTGTCTGGGTGCATGCTGTGGTTGTGAAGGTGCAGGATTGTTATTGGGTTTTTCCTACCCCGCTAAGGGAATGGCATGATTGATAATAGTAGTAGTAGTAGTAGTTATTGATAAAAAATATATCAAACTGCAATCCGTCACTACTAATAGTCAAAGAGTAACTCCACGAATTCTGTCAAAGCAAGAGTTTTTCAACTTTTGAATTTTGGCAACGCCAAGTTTCTGAATTATTTTCCCAAGAAAGCAGTTCTTCAATACTGCTAACTGTTCTGCAATTTCATATCACTACGAAATATTTGAAAAGACATTCATTTCTGATATTTTTCTATTAAAAAGCCAAACCGGTGTCTATTTAAAATTGTATTTCTGCGATGTTTTTCGTTTTCTGCTTCAATCATTTCTGCACATTCCTACTTAGCTAATCATATGTGACGTCTTCTTATTGTGCATTTTCTCTAGGGATGATAATTATTGTGCAGCCTTTAAGTTTGTTTACAGTTGCTCTGAGCATCTGTATGAATGTGCAGCTATACAACTTGAGTAGGTTCTTGAGCCACTATATCCTTCTTCTTCCGATACTTCTCTTCCCTATTATTTTTCCTTGTGTAAGTAATTCAAGTAAATGATATCGCTGTCTTCCCATTACATGGCCTAGTGCGACTACATTTCGGTTGACGGTTTACTTTCTATTAAACCTTTGAAATCGACGTAGAATATATTTGTATCAAAGCGATTTACGGTTCAATCGACCAAGCAACTAGCTCTCTTCTCAGCCGGAGATTTTGACGTGAATTCGGATTAGTTCGATTACGTCATTAATAGCAATATGAAGGCGAAAGTTCGTTTGTTTTATATCGATATCTTCTAGCATGGGTGTATATTGTTACACTGCTGCCTGTATAAGTAAACAGGATCTATGTTAATTACTCAACGTATATTTCGTTACTCATTTCATATGCACTCTATGCTACGAACAACTGTATATTAGTTTGCCATGCAAATGATATTCCTTAGCTTGCTAAATGTCTGTTTGGTTGTGTAGTGTTTCCATGCAGTTTTGGATCAATAGAATATAAGGTGGTATTTGGACTCGATGTAAGGTACATTGGTTTTAATTGGGACCAGTGTTTAACATTATATTGTGGGATTCATAATGGGGAAGACAGTTGAAAAACATCCAAGAATATTTTCATCTGTTTGCTGTGGTTCGATAATCTATTAAACAACGAAAACATCCGATTGTTTCATATGCAGTCTTTACGGGGTACAACTAGAATTATAGAAGCACATCCGAATAACAGTATTTTAAGCTGAAGCTCACAAGAAGGCCTGACTCCGATTACAATTTTTAATTTGAAGGAAAAGCACTTATCTCTTTCGTGTTTTTCGCTTTCTGCAGGACTTTGCTCTGCGGCGGATGTCGTCTTGCCCCTAGCAGCATGAGCATATGAAATGCTTCCCTGCTGCACTTTTTGCACTTTTTCTTGCCTTTCTATTCTTGGTTCTGATCTTAGTCTTGGGTACCGCGGGCACCCCTGGAAGATTGCAGTGTGGTTTCCCCCGCAATGTGTGCATGATACGGGGGTGTCGCGCGTCTTTTTGCAGTCCTGTGTGTGGTGGGCACTCGCGCAATTTACATAACTGGGGGTCGCCTTGCAGCACCTCTGCGTGTGGCCGAATTTCTGGCAGCGGTTGCACTGCACTACGTCCCGTCTCCATTTTCTCGGTAATTCTACTCTGATCCTAAGTGCCATGTCTTCCTTCAGGTTGTTTATACTATTGCCTTCTTGTTTCTTGTGCAATTTAATGTAATTGAGTGGAAGTGGCCGCCTATCACTGCCACTTCTTATCCTTTTGACTTTAATGACCGGTAGAGGTCTTTTCTTTCTTCGTCCGTTAGGGCTTTTGGAAGCCCCCTTATCACAACCCGCAGTGATTTCTCCTGCTGAAGGAGGCAGGTGTAATAGGGTAGCTGCCTAGTGTCGAATGATTTTCGGATGATTATGCAGTCTTCTTCAGAGAAGGGTTGAATTTTTATGCCCAAGGCGGTGTTGATGGCTTCCCTGGGCTTGATAATCAGTGATTGGAGTGTTTTGGCTATCTCACTCCACTCATTTTTATTTATAAGCACTATGGGCGGGATTTTTGGCGCCTTCCTCATAGTTCTTATCTTCTTCGCTGCTGAGTCTTCTTCTTTTCTGTTTTCTGAATCTTGCTCCATATCTGACAGAACTTGGTATTGGTTGCTAACTGTTATTTCTTTTCTCAGTTTCTTTGATGGGCCTGCAGTAGCTGCTTTCCTTGATGTTTTCCGTTTTCTATTTTTCTCTTCAGTGAAACCTTAATTTTCTTCTTTTTCGGATGAACATTGCATTGTTTCTAATAGTTTTTTAATGTATGCTCCTACTTTCATAGTTTAACGTCTTTCAGCTATAGTAATATTGCAGAATGTTGTTTCTGCGGAGTGTTTGGATATTGCTCCCGTGCTGTAAGCTGCAGTGGTGTGGTTTGAAGCTGCGTTTTTCAAATATTTTTCCAAAGCTAGTTCTATGTGCTTTTCCATTTCGTAGCTTTTTCTGCAGTATCCGTAACTGTAGATATCTTCTAGTAGCGTCTTTGGTAATAGTGCAATTTTCTTACTGACTTGAGATGTTCCGTCCTTTGCGTAAAGCGCAACAATTTCTTTCGCGATTTTTGACGGATTTTCCATGACTTCCATATTTTGGATTTTGACTTGTAGGCATAGAGATGTTGTTTCTTGTACTATCCGGACCCACCGCTACATGTAGCACGGGCCTAAGACGCAGCACAAGAAAGAACGTAAACGACTTGATTAGTTAGCAGAAGGACAACTGTACTCGCCGGCTGCCCAGCTCCTTAATCTGCCGCAAAGATGCAAACGATAGGAAAGGGGAAAATTAATGTAAATGTAACTAATTGCACTAAACCTTGGTTCGCTTCGGAAAGAACTGGCCTAAGAAAAGAGAAAGTGTTACCTGACCTCACTATCTTAAATACGTTGAAAGCAGAAAGAATCGATTCGTGAATAAAAGAAATTAAAATAGAACGCTGGGTATAATTTACAAGCAACATGGATCGTGAAACTTATGAAGCACAAAGAAAAGTACGGAAGATAATGAAGAATAACAAAAAACCTGTATACTAGTTTGTGAAAACAAAAACAATAAGATCTAAACTTGAGAACAGTACTTCAAAGAACTGTACACCGCTGAAAACGACAGAATTAGAACAAAAAAATAATAAAAGCATAAAATACGAACACATCGACGAAAACGAGGTAACAACGAAACTTAAGAAGTTAAAGAATAGAAAAGCGTCCGGAATTGATGACATTTCTAATGAATTACTGAATCCTTTTCAACAAGATGTTAGAGACTATCTTATCTTAGCTGACATACTGTGCAGAATACAGCGTACACCCAAACATTATTGCAGCAATATGGAACCTTAATTACAACAATAACCCCAAAATTCAATCAGTTGGATAAGCGAGTGACAATATTCCTACGCTAGGACGAATAAGACAGGGAGGTAATATCATCCCATTTATCTTCAATCGCATAGTAGACCAAATTATCGACTGAGTAACCACACTCAACAAGAGGTATAGGCTAAATAATAATATCAGCATAACAATGCAGTTATGGTTGCTAAGGCCGAGAACAACGCTCAAAAGTAGCTTTTCAAATTTTAGAAAGAAGAAAAAAAAATAAATATAAACATACCTATCAAGAAAACCAAAACTCTAACGATGCTATCACATGTAAACTGGTTATAGAGAACCAACCAGTGGAGCATGTAAAGGAATTAAACGGGTCGATTAATAAGCCTGAAGAGATATTAGAATAATTAAGTGAGGTTGTATCGGCCAACAAATGTATGCGCATAGACAGTAAAGACAGAATGTACAAAACACTCGTCAGGCCTGTTACGACCTATGGCATCAAAACTCACACAGACACAATTAGTACTATGCTACGTACAGCTGAAATGAAGATACTAGGGGTAATTATGGGAAAACGTGCAGGTAAAGAACAACGTAATGTATATAACGTTGTCAGATAAGAAAGACAAAGAAGAAGCGACGGTGACAACATCTAAGAAGAATGGACGAACACAGATTAGCTCGTAAGGCGCTGGAAGAAAAACCAGTACGCGGCGGTCCGATTCGAAGACGGTGGAAAGGCAGTTGATAATCCACGTCTCAACACGAACACCAGAAATTGGGAATAAACGGATGTAAGATCTAACGCATGTAAAACAAGAAGGTAATCTTTGAATTTAGCGCTTTAACATAAATCGGACTGGATAATAATAAGCCAGACCATTATAATGAAGCTCTTTTCTTATTCTTGGTTTAATTGTAGCAATGTTACTTATTTAACAGAACCTTTTTTTAAATCCGGGAAGTTTCATTCTATTTTGTTTTATAATTTCATTTGGTTTTTAATTTCTCTTACCTATGTGCAAATAGAGTCATGTTTTCGATAAAAATTTTCAACGTTCAGTTTTTAACGGAAATACACGTTTTCAGGTTCCCTGAATCCGAAAAATATGTTTTTAGAAATTGGTCTGAGAGTGCGTGTGCATATGGTTGCATGCATGTGCGTGTACGGGTGCGAGTGCGTGTGCGTGCGTACGTTAGTGCTTGCGTGCATTCGTGCATACTTGCGTACGTGCGCATGTGCGTGTGTGCGTGCGTGCGTGTGTGTATGTGCGCGCGCGCGCGTGTGTGTATATCTCGAAAACTGAACGTCGTAGAAAAGTGAAATTTTATATATAAGTTTATTACCGCCTTACCACCTCATAGTAGGAATTGAGTAAAATATAATGCCCGCAAGTGGCACTTTATTCTTGTGATTCTTGGTTTTCTGTTATTTTCTCGAAAACTGCTTTAACGTTTTTTTTATACTCGCTAACTTTCATGAACTATTTGGTTTCTCTGAGAAAATTCGTTGAAGTGAGTTATAGAGAAAAATCTCTAGAGTTAAGCAAGGGTTTATCTGGCCAGTAACTTGGATGGGTGACCGTTCCAATTATCGTCCCCAAAATAAAAATAAATTAATATTTTAATGATTTGTGTGCATTATTTACTACTCCATTACTTTTTATGTAACTCTATAAATTATTTTTGTTTTACATGGGCTTAAAATTTAATTATAAAGTTCTTAGTACAAGTATAAAGGAAATTACAAATGGATGAATTATTTATGGTTTTGAATTTTAAAATTTACAATTTGGGTGTATAGGAAAGTAACAAACGTCTGTAGATTCAAATTAAATTTAAAATTGGTAAGAGAAAGTCGTATGTTGTTGCACACCAGGTTTTTATTTTAATGATGATTAGTGAACATTGGTGGAGCATAATTGTTGCCGCTTTTAACCACTAAAAACTAGTTATCCATGATAATATCGAGTGAATGTTAATTTTAATATTAGAATTTGTTGCAAAGCAAAACTGAATAAGCAGCTTTAACTGTAACCTAATTAGGTATTAAGTTTAATAGTTACTATTACGGAGGAACTAGTTTCATTCATAATCTTAAGATCCCAATTTCTTCTGTTGCTTAAATAAAAGCATTTAAGCTCAGCATTTTGATGCATCATTTGTTATAAATTTAACAGACGAATGCTTTTGCATTTCTTGCCTAAAATTAAAAATTGACATCTGCACTGTGCTAAAATGTTATTTATCGGACGGATAACTTTAGATAGGGTGATTAAATAAAGGCTAAGGTTACTTGCGGTTCCTCATAACTTTTAATAGTTACGCTGCCTGTTGCAATTTATGATAAATTTAAGCTGCAAGTTAACGAGAACTCTTTCTGCGAATAAATTTTGCACAAGCTGTTTAATTGTATCATCAACTTAATATTAAGTAAACTGTGAAGAGTTTGTATGTTGTCTTAAGCATAGCATTGTGTTCCATTTTTTCGTTATAATCAGTGTAAACAGTAGTTGATTGTAGTTATTATGTGAACATATTTTTGTAATACAGGACCGTGGAACTGTTGCTCTCTTTTATTTTAATTATTTGATTTTAATTATGTGTCCGAAATTCATGAAATTAAAAGGCCCATCAACAGTGAAATTGCATTCCTTCAAATCACGCTTTTGAGGAAAATAACGTTAATCTGGTTGATCAGAGGCCATCAACAGATACTAGCATATAATCAAGAATATTTGAGCTGCGAAGTTTTAAATCTAAACCAACATTAATGGTCGAACAAAGTGAAAGAGTGAAGTATTTCATCAAAATATTGCCAAAAGTTTGTTGGAATTTATTAGGAGTGTTCATGATCTATTTTAAATATACAGTACTGTTTGTTTGTTTTAGTGAATAATACATGTTTGCGCCAGCTGTGTATATTTAATTTATATTTTGAACCTATTTGTAAATTTCCGTATTTTTAATTTGCATTTTTAAATTTTGTACATTTTTCATGAACTCTTCCAAAAAGCACAGTATTTTAGTTCTTGCGGAACGTCGCTCATTTCTCTACCCCCCATTTTAGTCGGATTCAAAACTGCAACAGTGTTACTCTCATAAAGGTGTTGAAAGTATTAACACCGCCCAATTATTCTTCTCGTTTAGGTTTTGAAAGTAACACCACCTCATGTCGTTTCTGTCATTCATTGCCAACAATGATATTACAAATCAAATTCCAATTACATTAATTACAACCTAAAATAGATCCATTTTGTGTCGTGTTCAATAACATAATTATTGTGCAACTTTCAACCTCCAGGTATAAAAAAAGAAATCTGTCGTTTACAATCGACTCTTGCAGTAGTTGCGTAAATATCCTCTATGGTTCCAAGCTAAACAATACCTTAAATTCCTTTGTGTTTCTACAACTAATTGCAAGTTAAAGAAGCCATAGATTAAGGTAAGCAATTTACGTTTTTTATTTCATTGTTTGTATCTTGTTTTATATCAACTTCTAGTTATTTGCAAACAGATCTCAAAATCCCCCGTAACAAGCTTTGACAAGCTTCTAATCTGTCGTGGTCCTTGGAAACCTATAAATTTCACATACACTTTAATTTAAATTCTATATTTTTATATGTGTATATGTTAGTTTGTAAATTCGCTCAAATTTGCTTCAAGATTACATACTTTTACTTTAAACGACCCCTACCACGCCGCTTATGGCTAACATTCCCTCTCAAAATATCGAAGAGTTAAAACTTGTATAAACCCCGCTGCAGTAAGCTAATGACATGTAGTTACTATAAGACATTTTCAGGTTTCCGCATAATACCCATTGTCTTAGTCTTCTTTTAAGAAAAGTTATTAAAGGTGTAATTGTATAGAAATGGTTTAAGAAATTCTAAAATTGAAATGACATAATTGCCAAATCATATTGTATTAGCTTAGAATGTTTAGAAATGTGAAAATTAAATATGTTCTTAAATTGTGATTATTATGGATAACTATAAACCAGTTCAACTATTTGTCCCAAAAAGAAAAGTACATTTTGGAAATCCCCAACTAAAATCTAGTAGCTTAACTAAACAATAATCTAAAATTGTTGCTCATAATGATGCAATTGTTTAATTAGGTATTTCATTACATATTTCTAAGAATATAAAAGTAAGTCTTTGCCTAAACTTCTCTTTCATTAATTTAAATGAGTTTTCTGACAGGTGACATGCTTTGATACGACTTTTATAGAGTAAAATCATCTTCAAAAGCTTTGTCATTTTTAAAAATTGCTGCTATATTTGTTGTAAACTCAGGAGTTTGCCGAGTAAAAGCAGAAAAAAAACAAAGGATCGATACATTATAGTTATTGTTTCTATAAAGGATTGAAAAGTTAGGCAAGATCGTCGACTTTCAATTCGGAAAAGCTATTTTCAAATTCTATAAAGTAGAGCCGAGTGTCAAAAGCATACATACAATAAATTTTTATAACTTTTCGCACCTATATTTAATATTTCTTGGTTGAGAAATATTACGACACGCAGTAACTGAATTGAAATTTGCATAATTTAAATTTGGAAACTTCTTAAACTATTATGAGGCGCTTCAAATATATTAATCAATGTCAATTTGAAACGCAAACATTTCATGTTATTTATGCGATAACATAGACTTTACCTGCCGTTTATAAAATTTCATATTAAATGCCAATTAAAAAGTTGTACATTTATTAAGAAGTATAAGAAAAGTTGCGCATTTCTATTTGATTAAATTATCATAAAGTAGAATTAGCCTAAAAATATATAAATACTCATAAAGCAAGAGATGGGAATCGTAATTTAAAAAAAAAATGTGTTTAAAAAGTTTGTCTGTCAACTAAGCCCTCAAAATATAAATTTATAAATAAGCATTCCGTTATTTTTGATATAGAATGAAAACGACGGGTTTCTTAAATCGCCATTCTTTGGTCTAATACTAAAATAGTAAATGTGCCAATTAAATACAGGGTGTGACAGATGCATGATGCATGACAAAAAATGCTTTTAAACCATGTGTATAATTCATAGTTTTCGAAATATTTGCAATTACAATTTTCGGTCCTGTCTTATTTGTCACTTGATATACTGTGTTGGATGTAGTTATTACTGAATTCATCCGTAAAAATCAGTACATGATTCTACGTCGATACTTGCATGCGTGTCTATTACACAAAGCACGCATTGATAGATATGTTTTTAATCTAAACATCCATAGATACTCGGCGTTTACGTCTAAAGTACTTCCCAAATCGCTGACAACCTTCGTGGAAAACCATTTTAAGTGAGGTGCAAAGACTGTGAGATTTGGGAACTGTTGACCATAATTTTAAATGACGCGAGCGCGATAGATAGCAGATAGCGAATGTTGAAGCCTTATACAAATAGTAGAAGACAACTATGATGTATTTTTACTATATTCATAGCTATGACAAACAATGTTTATTCAAGGTAAAATTTCACTACACATTCTTTTCTTATAATTAATTATTTAATAAACTTATATCATAATAGACAAATTTTAAAAATAATATCTTCATATTCCTACTGTAGTGATATTCTAACACAGTTGATTTCATATATTCATACCAAAATAAGCCTATTCGAGTACAGTAATTTGATGTGAATAAAAAAGCAAAGTTTTTTGTGTTGTAAATACAAGACATGGTTGTATGTAGATCATTACACGCGCGGATTTGTAATCAATTTTTACGCAAAAGTTTGAAACATTTTTTTCGAAGTGTTCACTGACGACCTGTGTACACGTGTGATAAATAATGCTTCTTATATCCTGGACGCTCTGTATTTGGAATATTCGTTATTTTGACATTAAATTGGCGATATATGAAAAATGCACAAACCGTACAGAAATTCGTGTTTTGAACACCCTCAGAATTAATTATAACGAACTTATTGCAAATTTTTGTCATTATCGCAGTAATCTCAGAGACCTAGTCTCTTAATCATTAAATACACAGTAGCAAAATTAAACACTATATGAGTTCTGTTTATTAAAAATAATCAAAGTCTCGTTCTAGCATAGCATCTAAAAGGGCACAAACAAATATTCAATTGCAAAGTATACTGAAATTCCAACTCAGTTCATAAAGAAGTTTGATAACGTGAATAATTTATTTGACAGAAGAAAGTTCAGATTTATTTATGAGGAAATATAAGATTATAAACCAACAGTACTCGTATTCAAAATAGTAGAGAAGTTATTAATTTGTAATAGGTACAAGAAAAGCCCTCCAAGAAGGAACTGAAGGCGTCTTTAGATACTGTCAGACGAAATTTGATCAAAAATGCAATAACATACAGAATAGTGATGGAAAAATTGTTGTTCTTGGAGAAAATTAAAGATACAGTGGTAAAAACAACTAAGTCAAATTTTGATTGAATATCGGCTTGTCGTCCTAACAAAGTCCTTACAAAAGTGGGAAAAATGGAACTTTTAGTTAAAATCTGCGGATACTTGCTTTTAGAAAATGCAGAGACTAGGCGCTGATCGAGATCTAAACCAAAATAATTTTTACACAATTAATTCTTGTTTTATACATCTACTCTAGGCGTGTTATGACCAAAAACTGGCAAAGCTTCACGTTCTCGTATTATGTTGTGGTCATATCATTTTATTGTTGCTTTGTTTGACATAATTTTATATTTATTCATCCACCGGGTGCCAAAAAAATCTGGAATATTACAAATAACTCAAAAGCGGTATTATTAGTTTTTACAAATATTTGCTGGTCGATACAGTAAAAAATTCTAAATCTAGGGAAAGAACTTTCGTTCACGTAGGTAAGTAACAAGTATAGTCAACCTTTTATTTTTAAATGGAACACCTTGTATATTCTATGGATGTTGATAGATCTGTTTATAAGTATATATTTTATTATATCTATTTGCCGAAATTACAGATTTATTGGAAATTAATGTTTTTATTTAAAAATTTAAAATTTAATTTTAATCGACTTACCACATAAGTAACTTCTTAAAAAAACATAGCGTAACAAGAACAATAAGATAAAGATTAACCTTCCAAGAGATGTTCAACGTGTCTGCCATTGTTGGCTAAACAATTAGCAAGCCTGTCGTGGAAATGTTGCATCACATTTCTGATGACATCTTGGCGAATTCCCTGAATGTCAGCTGTAATACGATCTTCAGTATTCATCGGGGGGGTCAGGTCGGGTGACCCGGCAGGCCACTAAATCCCACCCCTATGACCTATACATTTATTCGGGAATGTTTGGTTTAAATATTGTTGAACCTGAAAACCGAAATGTGCTAGGGTACCATCTTGTTAAAATCAGACACTTCCCTTGTCAGCCAGCATAAAGAGCTTCTAAATTAGGCAAAACATATTGCTCAGGTAAATCTAAATAAATCTCTGATGTAAAATTTCCATCTATAGAAAAGGGCCCAATCACATTCTAGCCAATAATTTCTGCCCAAGCATTCATTTTTTGCGGTCTTTGAGTATGAGCTTCTTCCGTCGATCGTGGATTAACTGCAGCTCGTACCTACAATTATGTCTGTTGACAAACCACGTAACGTAAAAATGGGTTCGTCCGAAAACACGATATTGTCGACAAACTCAGGATTAACATTACATGTCTCCATAAGGCGTTCGCAAAGATGTGATCTTCGACCGAAGTCGTCTTTGGAAAGTTCCTGTACTAAATGGACTTTATAAGGATGAATTTTCACACTTTCAAATAAATGTTTCACTGACTGATGGCAGGTATCATGGTTTAACGCTAACGGTCTAGACGATTGCTGGGGATTTTACTGCATATGAATTGAAATATCTAGGGTTTTATCACCGTCAGTTGCTATCTTTGGTCATCAAGATTTTGGTTGATGTTTAGTACTACCAGTTTGGTTAAACTTTTTCACCACCTTGCTTTCGCTAAACTGAGTTATTCTAGTACGATTTAGATAAAGTTCATTAAATAAATTGCATACCTCCTCCTGCGTTCTTTTATGACCACCATATCTAACATATCATCAAAATCTGAATTTTTTTTTCGCTTAAAGCTACCATTTTATTTTTTATATTTTTAAAAATGCTTCCAAAAAAAAATACTGGAACAACTGTCGTTCTTAAAATAATCTGGTTTGTTTTTTTAATGTAATTAGATTACCATGGCCAAGTAAATTTTTGAATAAAAACATTAATTTGCAATTAATCTGTAATTTCCACAGATAGACATAATAAACCGCATATCGTTGAATTTGTCCTAAAGAGATCTATCAACAACCATAAAAATATACAAGGTGTTCCATTTAAAAATAAAAAGTTGACCGTACTTGTTACGAGAACGAAAGTTCTTCCTCTAGATTTAGATTTTTTACTGTATTGATCAGCAAATATTCGTAAAAATTAATAATACCGTTTTTAAGTTATTTGCAATATTCCAGATTTCTTTGCCACCTGGTATATAATAAAATATTATTATTAAAGGTACAAATCCTAAGGTTTTGTTTTCGAAATTTGGCTTTAATTATTATGATGAGAAATTGTTTTCGAATTAACTTAATAATCGTTTAACAGCACTACACGAAATTCTTGTTATAATTTACTCATATAGGTTGTTAATTAAAGCGCGAGGAATTAGTTTAGTGGATCGCATATTATTGAAAATCTGTAAGGTCGGGATTGAGCTTAATATGCTCCCTGCCACTTTAAACTTAAATAACCTTCATGGAATATTTGGTAAAATTTATACATATAAAATTTTCTAGAATTTGAGTTCTTAAAAACCGCTCACGAACATGGCAAGTTGTCGAAAAAATATGTCAACGTAGTGTTAAGCAGGTACGTATTTGGAATATTTGGTATATCAAATCATTAATAACGTATTTTTCATTATTAGTTTTTCAAATTGGTACCTGAAGGGTAGCTTACGAACACGATGGAAGAGCTCATACGATGAAATAGGAACCATCCTGGCAGTTCTAGAACACGATCATTACTCAGTAAGTTAACGTATAAGGTCGCATTTTCCTTTTCTTAGTAAGTACTTAATTAGTTTGACATCAAATGTACTTCCGTAATAAGATATGGAAACACGTGTAGTCTTTATCGCCGCTGATCACATATGGAACGCCAGACACACCATAAGCTGAAACGTAATCCTTTCGTTGAAATTGTTTGCTGCAACCTCCTAATTAATTAATTACACTTTTAAATTGAATTATATGTCTCGTCAATAGTTTATAACCTAGTCTAAGAGACCGCAAACTTTTATTCAATTTCAGTAACGCATACGAATTTTTATAAAATAACGTGCCGAATTATGTCCTAACATAATAGACATGACCTAAATCGATTTGTCATTTTCGCATCCAACTCAATCTTGCTATATTTAATTTAAGGAGTAAATACTGCACTATCCCGTTTTCCCGTTTTTGTCAATGAGATTTGAGTACCGAAATGGTTAATTCCTTACCTCTGATGAATTGTAAACCTTACTAATGTTTTTTGTTGTTTGCTGCAGCTTCAGCGCCCCGATTTGGAGGACGTGGCGTTCATGGGTCCGCCTCAAACACCACGAGAATGTCCGGGAGACGGGCCAAGATTTTTGTGACACCTTCGCCAAATGTGGAGGAGTCTTTTGCTGCTTCAAGAATAATAGCAGCAGCCTTTGCAATTTTTACCATGTCGAAGGTGTGATGCATGGCACCCTTGAGTTCGTTTTGTGTGGGCGTGATTAGACCTTTCACTGCTTGCGCGCATGAAAAGCTGTCGGAGGACTTGGTACTTGCAGCTGTTAGTCTAGCTGCGGATGTTGTGTTTGTTTGCAGTTTATGAACTGTGTGCTATGGCCACCCTCGGTAGTTCGCGGTATGGCCGCCGCCATAGTAACGCACACTTTTGTGCACTCAATCGTTTGGTGGCCATTCACGCACTTGACACATTTTGGGGCGGCTTTGCAGGATCTTTGGGAGTGCCCAAATTTCTGGCATCGATGGCATTGTATGATACCTCATTTTCCCTTACTGATAGATAACTGCAATATCTCCTTCAGGTTAAAAATTTCTTTCCCTGAAGGAGACTTTGTAAGTTCTAGGAAGTTTAATGGAATGAGTGCCTTTGTTCTGCCATTCCGCATCGTCTTCATCGATAGGATTGGCAAACCCTTGTTCACCAGCTCATTCTTGATGTTATGGTTGATAATGGACTCAGGAAACCCCCTAACTACTACCTGAAGTGGCTTTTCTTGGGGTGGTAAGTACGTATGATAGGACAGTTGCCTATCGTCCAAGATTTACACTATTTGTCGGTTGGATACGGATTCTCATAGCCATGTTGACGGCTGGCCTGTGTTTTATTTCCTTTTCGTTGAGCATATTGAGGATGCTCACCCATTCTTCTTTCTTCCTTAGCACTATTGAGGGAGACGTGATTTGCCTTCCTAGTAGTGCTCGCTCTGGTCGGTTATTTGTGCCAGTTCGGTGTCTAACAGTCCTTCGAAGCGGTTGCTTATGGCAACTTTTATGGGAGGTCTGGCGTCGTTTTTTCCCATGGCAGATTTTCGCTTCCTGGACTTGACGTTTTGAAAGCTGCTGTCTTCGTTGTCCTTCTGATGAATAGTTTATTTCGCCATTTAGAAGTTTAATGGCTGCGTTTGCCGCCCCATTGCCTCTTACGTATTCTGTTAGCAGTCTTTCGTCTACGTTTTCGTCTACATCGTGGTGGTTTTGGGCCATTTTACTTATGTAGTCCGGCAGATCGCGTAGAACTTCGTTGGAATGTCGGGTTGGTTTATTTTGCCTGATGTCGTCAACCCATTCGAGGAAACCTACAAGTGCGTCGCGCGTGGCGTCGTCCATCATGGTACTAGCTGTGGACCTTTCGGAAAATATTCTGCTAATTCGCATTACTGGTTGACTTGATACTGCAACCGACCTACCGCAGCAAGCTGAATGAGCTTAAGTTACAGTATCTAAAGAATATACAAGAACTACCGATAAACACGTGTGTACCTGACGGATGCTCGATGCACACTCTGCCCATACTGCACTAGCATGCAGAATGTTCTGATTAAAGGTAGAGACACACATCACCTGGCTGTGTCTGGACCGGAGCACGGCCGTCACACAGCCATGTCTCGGTCTGGTGAGCTAGTAACCACACAGTCGGTTGTTCCACGCAAAAAAAATCAAACTTTTGTTAGTTGACTCAATTAAACAATATAATAATGTAATATGGTATTAAGAATTTAGGTTGGTCAAAACATAAAAATGATTTTGACTTAAATTTTGCCTCCTGCAATATTGGTACATGTCTTCCACGGTTTGTCTTTGTGCTGTATATTTCTGTAGTTGTTTCACTCAGTTTTTGTGCAGAAAATCTCACAATTGCGAT
>JAHWXV010315637.1:0-11008 GCA_024586415.1 Phrixothrix hirtus
AAAAGGCATATAAGTGCATATTTTAAAGGCAAACAAGGCATATATATGCGCATATTTTGGCTGCATTTAAATGCATATATTCCGCCCCCTACTAATCACACATATAATTAAGAATGTACAATGTCTTTAAATACAAATAAATTGTATGTATCGCCAATACTTCGTAAGTGTTGTCAAATTGATGTTTATAAACTCAATCTTTTATTTAATTGATAAAATTTGCCAACAGTTTCAAATTTTATTAACAAACCCACGTTTGTATCACCTCAATCTCCAACTATAACTCTCCAAAGTTATCTCAACTTTAATAATAAAAAAATAGACATTTTTTAATCGATTCTTTTCATTTGCATACCTATTTTCAAATTTGATTGGACTATGCCAAATGCCTTACAACACAATTTTTAAATCACTCTAGCAATAATTATCAAAATTCTCAACCAACTCTTAACGAACTCACTTGAGGATAATTCTAAAACATTCTACACTCTGCAATTATTAACATTCAGAAACATTATTTGTCATTCTAAAACATTTTGGCCAGCTTTATCGAAGCCCCTCTACTTATAACCTTTGTTTTATCTAATCAATAAAAAATTGGCAGATAGACATTAATTTCATAATCAAGCCTAACTGTTTCTTAAAAACACGAAATATGGTTTTTAAAATCATTAGGTTCATTATGTGAAAAAGATTTTGACAAATAAAATTCTAATTAGTTAGTAAATCAATTTTAAAGAACTTTTATCTACATGATAAAAACTTTTATCTTGGATCCTACTTAATATATAAAATAATTGAAAAATAATACTTTGATTAATTTAAGACATATCTAAAAGAACATCATAAGCTGTCAATACCATCTTTATCTTTTCAAAATATGGGTTTTCTTAGGTAAATGTCTGAAGAAAAAAATAAACTTAAATAGAATCTATCCTACTAACTTGATAATTTGAGGAAAAGAAAAGCAGCAAGAGGGTAAATCACATAAATGTAGGCAAAATTTGTAGCTGTGGATACATCGACAACCTGGATATCTGGCAAAAAAGGTTTTTATCAATAAGGTAGTTTTGCTATTTATAGTTAAATGAATGATGATTTCAGGTAAAAGAAAATTGTCAACACACTTTACTCTTTGTTTATGAAATACAATATTTAGATTATCTACACAATCTCTGCATGAGTACCAAAAAATAGAAAACATCTTGAATCGCTTCTTATCTCGGAGAGTAGCTGCATACATAAAACTAAGTGCTAACGAAAGACGAGAAGCTATTGCTGCTTATGCACTACCAAAAATGTGTTAAAAAACTCTCCAAATATAGAAAAATTGAAGATAACAATTCACGTTCTCCCCTCTGCATGTCTGAATTGCAACTTGCCATTAATGCTTTACAAATTAGATTTTGACCTAATATTTGTATAAATTTGACAATTTCATGTATTGTCATTGTAAGAAATTGTGATTTTGTTGTAAAAAACCTATTCTGAATATAAAACAAAAAAGAATTAAAATCTGACTAGAATCCTTGTTTGTTTGTTTTTAATTATGTTGTTTGAGTTGCCTATCCATCAGGCTTATACATTTGAAATTGATAGAAACATGGAAATTTAAGCTATTTTGCATAAAATAAAGCTTGGACATGCTTGTTGATGTATCAATCAAAAATCTAAGTAGATTTTATGTATATATATATACACATACACACAAACACACACATTTGTGTGTGCGTACGTGTGTATGTGTGTGCGTGCGTGCGTGTGTGTATTTGACAATACCAGTAGATAAAGCGCTATAATATTACTGAATTAACGATTGTTTTCTTAATTATAAACTACATTATAAGAAGAAGCGCCATTCTTTTAACCGTCAAAACCGTCAATAATTTATGTTCTTAGTATCTTGTTTAAATTCAAGAATAATTAAAATAATTCAAAACACTGTCCAACTTTCTAAATAAATCCATAAACTTCCAACACGTATCTTTATTCCATTATTCGATATAAGTATGAAATTATCATCCAGCTGTCTTGTATTTTAAATCTAAATACATACATTAATGCTTATAAATTATAAGAACTGACTCAAAATAAAGCGTTCGTAAAGTAAGAGCGGTACAAAAAGATTTATTAAACATTAAAATATGGTAAACCCAAAATTGTGGAATAAATTTCTTTTATTTTTTTATAAGGAAATAAAACTTTGTATGAGACAAATACAGGGATAGGATTCTAGCCGACTTGAATTTATCTACTTTGGTTTATTTTCTAAAAATAATACCCAGTGAATATAATAGGGACGGTGCACACCTGCGGCATTGTTCTCAACTACTTAACTCTGTCCTTTACTAAAGCTAAGCTGCGATATCAGTGTTTGTGGTCTTTGTCGCACGAAATACTATTTGTGGGACAAAAGCTCCGCAAATGAGATAACTAAAAACAAGTCTTATATAAACATGAGCCTTAAATAGGCATCGATAACTGAGTCTCTCTTTTGAGGCCTCAAAATGAACATCTCCTTTATTAATTGGTAAATGTTGAATACATTTCATAAAGAAAACCATGATAAATAAAACAACTGTAATATTTTAATATTGCTTCAATTGTTTCTTTAAATACATTTCAGTTTGCAGTGAAATTAATTACTTATATATAACAATTTGGGTAAACCTTAAACGGTACACAAACAATTAAAACCTTTAATATAATAGTAATAATAATAATTTAACAAAGAAGTGACACTGAAATTAATGTGTTTCGTGTAATGTGACGCCTAAAAATAAACGCAAACGGTTTGTTAGGTACAAATTCTGAAATATATATATTTTTAAATCCAGGTATATTCCCTAAAATGTATCTTTTCTCAAAAGGGATCAGTATTAGTTCTCATCCGATCAGTACAAGCATGAAGGAATGTGTGCCCTCTTCCCATGAGTAAACGATCGTGATACAATTATAAAGGATTTAGGATCGGTTTAAGTGCAAGTCATTGTTGAAATTTTTGACCCTTGGGAAGAGAAGATCTATCTAAAAATGCTTTGAGAATATCTAAAGGAAAATATAAATTATATTTTAAATAAATACATTATTGTATATATTATATTATTTAAAACTGGTATATAAATATCTAGATTTTATTTTCTTAAATTAATTATTTTCATTATCGATGTTTGATAATTTTTGGGATTCCCCGAAAAACTGTCCTAAGTTTGTTTCTATGTCACTTTCACCAGCGATCGATTTAACAGCTTCCTTTAGTTTCTTGTATTGCTTTGAAACCGTGAATTGTTTTTCAATTTCACCACTATGCTCGGAATCTTCATTTTTATTAATCGCTTCTTTATTTTGATGATGATCTTCAGTCGTTTTCGCTAAATTAGCATGGTGATGTTGAGGTTTTGAATCTGAGTTTCTAGATTTTGCTTTAGTAACTACATTGTCGTTATTTACAATTTTTTCCATATTTTCTTTAATAATCTTATCGATGTCCAATAATTGACCATATTTATTTGAACGACCTAAACCAACACTATCAAGTTCCTTATCAATAATATCATCTGAATTTCTCTCTTTCTTTATATGTGGCATATATCGTTCATTATTTATAGGAATATTATATAAATTAGGATTTTCGAGTATATTCTCTAATAAATTTAAGTGTCGTTTTAAGTAAACTTTAATATTCTTAACTTTTGCCTTGTGGACAGGGTTTAACTGATTGTATTGATGCAATAAATCTTGTATCATACTAATTTTAGCGTGAATCCTATCCTCAGTTTGTGACGTGTCCCTGACGTGTTCGTTTTTGTTAAATATGAAGTCATTTCGTTGGTCTAGATCGTTTTTTTTTGTTTTAGTTGATTTTACCAAGGGTAGGGGAACGCCTTCCTCATATACTTCTTTTGCCGATTCTCTTCTTGCAACCACTACTTCTGTAATTGATTTCAAATACTTCTTTAGTATGGGAGCCAATTGTTTACAGGTATACATTTTTATCTGATCTGAGACAATTTTGTTCAACTCCATCATCACTTCACTTAGCATGTCTTCAGTGCGCTTTACGTCGGCTCCTTGTTCGTTTGCTTTGAACTCGCTCATACTTTCCTATAAAATGAGAAATTAAATTAAAATTCCTGAAATCAAAAGCTGCTAATTATATTTGAAACGAGATCATTAAAGCCCTTAAAGAGCCACTAACCCCAATCCTTGAGTATCTATACAATGAAAGCCTAGAGCAGGGAAAATACCAAAATCTGTGGAAAAAGGCAACATTAGAATAATCAAAAAGGGACAAGCCAAAGATTCCCAAAATACGAAGACGTACAGACCGATTTGCCTTCTCAACACGCTTGGACAATTATATGAAAAAATAATCAACGACAGACGACCTACAAAGTAATCGACAATATGACTTCCAAAAAGGCAAATCGGCCGAAGACTCCATTAACCAACTGATGAATTCAATCTCGTTAAGTTCTGAAAGATACACGGCCCTGGTCTGCATCGACATCAGTGGTGCATTTGATAATCCCTGGTGGCCCTCATTAATGCGTGCTCTAGTAAAACGCAACTTCCCCAGAGACCTCCCCAAAAGCGTTAGAAACTACTGTCAGCACGGATACGTCACAATCATCGACAACCAGAATCGCATAAGCAAGCATACCACCAAAGGTTGCATGCAAGGTTCGATTTGCGGGCCGCTTTTTAGGAACACTGTCCTTGACGATCTGCTTCTGACATTAGAACATGACGATGACATTTTAGACACAATAGAAAATGCAGACGACGTGGCCATATTCTTAGAAGCCGAATATAGAAGAGCATTGGAAACCAAAATGAACACCACATTACAAGAGATTCAAAATTAGTGCCTGGAGGTCAAACTAAAAATATCACTGGAAAAACCGACATATACCCTGGTAAGGGGATCTCTGCGAGGGACCCAGTAATAACACTGGACGGCTAAAAGATCTCCACAGGCGAGAGCACCAAATTCCTAGGAGTAACTATAGATGAAAAACAGAACCTCAAGACGCACATCACCAAAACCTGTGAAAAAGCGACCAGTATAGTGTAAAAATAGCCAGAATTGCACAAAAAGACTTCAGGATCCCTCTGCAGAGTGCAATGCTATACATTAATAACGTAGCAATGGAAATTATAACGTAGGCGGCTAGTACCTGGGTACATAGATTAAATATCGGCCATTTTAAAAAGAAACTGCTGTCACTCAGAGGGGGGCAATACTCAGACTTACAGAGGCCTTTGGCACTACGTCATTGGACACTTTGCTGGTAATTCTGGATATAGTTCCAGTGCATTTACAAGTCAAGAAGACAGCAGCTAGGTACTGGTTCAAGAAAGGTGAGCAAGATAGAGTGAAAGAGCGCTGACAAAATCTGACATTACCAACCGCATTTTAACCATATGGCTACATGAGCGGAACAACGCCTCAACAGGAAGAAGAACCTACAACTTTATGCTAAATATCACATTTTGCCAGCGCAACAGTTGATTCTGCCCTTTCACAGGAACTATACATTTTTTGACAGAACATGGACCCTATCCGACTTATTTACATAGAATCAAAAGCAGACCGACACCAAACTGCGAATGTAGCGTAATCAGAATACCCGAACACGTGATTTTCGATTATGACCTAACACTACAGCAACTACACCAACTCAGAGACCAACTACTAAACAAGACACCCGAAGACTACCTCGGAAACAAACACGACTTCGATATCTTTAATAAACTGACACACAAAGCCTTCCCACGATGACGCAGCCATCCCTTTCTAAACATGCTCCACGTTTAGATTTTTAGATGCACAGAATTTAAAACTGAATCCTGCATGGGTCTTGCCGTGCGGGACAAGTTGATTCTTTAGAATCAACAACTCAACACACTCAAACACATGCATTCTGAACACACACAAAATCCAATCACACACAACAAACCATCATAAACACAACATCACACACAATTAATCCAATTAAAACAAAACAAGCAAAACAAATCTTTTGCACAACACATAATGTATCGACACAACACAACAAATAACTTAATTGACAAATACAATTACCACGTCAAACAACGAAGAGAGGCCGAACCACATCTTGATCTACACCAACAACCTCAACTAAAATTTCACCATCGACTTTGAAGAAGTTATCAAACCACCAAATCTCCAAACATCAACTAACAACAAACACCCACAGCCAACCTCCCATCTAATAAAGACTATGTGAAGTAAAACATTGTGTTTTGTTCTTACCCCTAAATACAAAAATACTCTCTAATCCGTGATAGTGCGAGTGCCGCAGTGACGGACTTTTACCAGTAACTCTGTTACTGATGAGTCACTTTTTTAACATTAAGTTAAAGTTAGCTTTACAGACTATAGTTTCTACACAACACTACATCATTGAAACAGAAGAATTCATCCAGGACTTCAATCAACGAACAAACAAACAAACTATTCTCATCAAAATCGCAACCAAAACACCAATCAACAACACTATCCACAACCTAACAAGCAACAGATTACAACACTGAAGACCATAGCGAATCCAACAATCACTAGTGGAATAGGACCCCTAAACATCTTTAGACATAAGTTTAGATTTAAGGCTACCAAACTCCAAGGCCTATCTGAGAAGGCGGTAGCCCCCATCAAAAAATTAGGAAATTAACTTAGGTTTAGCAATTAAGGCTCAATGTTTATTAATAGGTATTGAGCTATTCTATGGAAATAAAGAAATTGAATTGAATTATACTTGAATGATTTACTTGCAGCCAACAAAAAATTTGCCTTGAATTAGCAAAATTCGTTTTATATAGTTTATATTTTTATACTACGCATATATTTACAATTTCTTTTTCAACGATCTTCCTGCTTGCCAATCCAGAAGCAAACCTAGAATTTAGATTTTTGTGTGTTTTTAATTCCTCAAAAAGATTATTGACAATGTTAGACGCTAGTTTTCCGTTTATAACATCTTGGATTCCTCCAAAATCTTTATCTTGATTTACCACCTCACCTCTGCAAGTCTAAAATGGTTTTTTAAATAAAAATAACTGTTGTATTAAAACTTACCCCATGAAATTTTAAATCAAACCTGGGATTTAATGCACTATCTTTATTCGGTAAATACCTATGTTTATTTGTATCCCACTGTTTAAATTGATTCATGGTACAATGTTTTTCGCCTCCAATCCATTTATCTTTCCTATTTGTTACTTCGACATCGTTTTGGTTAGAAAATTTGGACGAACCATCTCGTCTAATTCTTTTCTGTATCTTCGGATGAGGTGTTCCTCTCATTTCCTGTTTGAAATAATCTGGATCTTGTGAGAGAAAAGATCTTCTGAGCAATACCTTTCGAATATGTTGGTTTACATCAGTGTTCCGAGGTACTGCTAGATTTAAATTGTTGCCATGTGAAGCTTCTCTAACTGTAGGAGGAAATGGGCTCTCCTTCGACTCGCGTTTACTTAACTTCGTCTTTTCAGCGCTACTTTCTATAATATCTGCAAAACTTTCAACCGAATTAAATAGTGAATTTTGTGAGTTTCTTTTGACATCATTCTGATCTTTTAGTTGATTGTAGCCAGTATTGAATGTCGTGAGTGTATGGCTTTCTGTGGTTACAATCGATTTTTTTTTAATTTCCTTTTTCGTATTCTTCATGTCTATTGCGTCTATTTTGTTTGACTTAATTGTATCAGCATGGATAGAGAATTCAGCATAACTTTCTTGATTGTCATTTTCTATTTTATTAGAGTTATATTGAATTTTATTATTTTTGAAATTTTCAGTTTCATGTACATCGTTTTTTTCTAAATTACGTTTCATTGGGTAAAAAGATTTATAATTTTGGGAAACTTTTGACTTTTTTTCGTTTTCTATGTTAGTTTTATAATTGCCATTAATTTTTGAATCAGAAATGGTATCTACATCTGTAACATCTTCAATAGGATTTTTATGTTCAATAGATGTAAATTCATTTTGATCATGTTTCGCATGAAATATCTTGTAAACGTTATTAAAGTGTCGTTTTTTATGATTAAGCATTATGTTTGGGCCTATGTATTTTGAATTGGTTCTTTTTCTAGTTTGTCTACCTCTGTGGTATATTCCGTTACTATTTCGATTCTTTCGTTCTGCTTCTTTGCTAAATCTTGGTCTAACATTTTTTGTATGATCATAATGATTTCCAAACGGATACTTCTTATCTTTTTTATCTATCATTTCAGACTTTAACCTTAGGTTTGGGTAGATATGTTTAAGATAAATAAATGTAGGTTTATCAAAATTATAGATATCATCATACTGCTTTGAATGAATTCCATAGTTGTTACGCAAACGATTTAAATCTAAATTATTGTTAGGGATAAACTGAATATCTCTTTTATCTAAAGCTTCATATTGGCATTTCTTACAGCTGCAATCACTTTGACATTTACATTTTTGTTTATCATCTTGGCCTGTTTTATTTTTTAGTTGCTTATCGGAACATTCTGTAACAGTATCTGTTAAATTCTCATTATCATATTTATCTATATCTAATTCTCTTTTGTACATTAGGTCTCCATTCTTTATAGGTTTAGAAAAGTCACTTAGAGTAGTTGAAATGGTTTTCTTTTTAACATATACTGGTTTTTTAGCTATTTCAGAATCTTCTTCGTCCCCATAATCATTTTCCCAACCTCGTTTCACTTGTTGACTATAATCTTCTTCAAAATTGTCTGGATAAATCTCGTCATTTTGCATGGCGAAATTAGGAAAACTACGCCTGATTCTTATTTTAGATATATCTTTTTGATCATTATTGTAAGTAATTGCATTGGATTTTTTGTTAATAAACTGGAGACGTCTACCCTGATAACTATTACTTTCTATATTAAAACCGTTTTGGTTGTAATTACTTGCTTCTAAATCGTTTTGATTTTTCTCCTCAATACTTACTTGATCGTTTTTATTTTGAGATTTTTTAAGAAAATTAATGTTTTTTAATAGATCTGTATCTGGAATTAATTCTCTTAATCCGTTATCATAATTGTCTTTCCAGTTATAGATAGTTGATGGCAGATTTTCTAATTGAAGAATAGTGGTTGGAGTCGTTGATAATTTATTTTGTTCAATAGCTGAAGTCGGCTGATCTACGTCTTGAAGTGTAACCTTTTTTGCTTCATCGGTTTGCAACGAATGATCAAAAAATGTCAATCCCAGTGTAAACCAATTATCGTTTATATTAATTGGAAAATGCCTTTTAAGGTTGTAAATTTTTGCAGGGTTTTCTTTAGTAACGAAAAAAAATGGTTTTTTGTAACTTAAATCTCTTCTTATGAATCTTGATATTAAGTTATTTTCTCGAATTTTCCCATATTTGTTTCCGGGCATTTCGCGAATTCCTAACTCACCTCTAGGTATAACTTTTATTTTACTAGAACCAAAATCGTTATTCGAATTATAATTGTTTATATCCAAACCTCTACGAAATCGATTTTCGTAATTAATATTTTGAAACATAAAATTTTCTTGATCGACATTGTCCATCACTTTTCCAAATTTTTCGTTGTTTTCGAAGTGATGTCCATACGGATAAACATCGTTTATAGGACGATCATTAGTATGAGGATATGCGTTATAATTTCTATTTGATCTCTGATTTGACTTTAAGTTGGATAATTCAGTGTATGGGTCCTAAATTGATTAAAATTAGAATTGGTCAATAGCTAGATATGTCAACTTACCCTACTTTCGACGTGAATATTCTTATAATAGAATCTTTTAGCCTCATCTCTTATTCTCTTGAGTTCATCTTTTCTTTGAAGAACATTACTTAAAAATTCAGTTAATTCTGGAGGATCGTCAATATTAAGCTTTACACTCTACAACAAAAATATTCATTCATAAATATGGTTTACATTTATATACGAGGACTGTTCCAAAACTATATGACCTTCCTTCATATTTTCCGGCTGGTGCTATTCTGCGTCATCGGGCTGGTGGCATCATTCGAAGTAGTCCCCATTTGATTGAAGAATACGCGGTCAACGGCCTTTCTATTTTTGGAAGCAGTCCTGGAACTCGTTATTTGATATTAGTCGTATTAGTTTCGACTGCTTCTTTGTCGTCGAATCGATGTCCTTTGAGCGGCATTTTTAATTTTGGGAACAGCCAAAAGTTGCAAGGAGCTACATCAGGACTGTACAGAGGCTGCTGAAGATGTAAGACTTTGTGCTGCACAAGATTCGATGGATGCGCTGGTGCGTTATCGTGATGCAGAAGTCAGTCACCGCTTGACCAAAGTTGACCCCGTTTTCTGCAAATTGCCTCACGCAGATAATATTCCTTGTTGATCGTCTGACCTCTAGGAGCATATTAGTGGTGTACGACACCCTCATAATCAAATAAAAAATCAGCAACGATTTGATATTGCTCCGCTTATACCACTCTTTTATCTGTTTTACTCATACACTCGTCCCCAAATGCCGTCTTCATCATTGCGATGGTCTGCGTACAACTCTTTTCGAGTTTTACGCAAAATTGTATGCAAATTCGTTACTCGGATCTTTCCGTCATTTTCTACAATAGCAAAATGCGACGAACACGTTAGAAACAAACGCACGCTGCACGTGAACTAAGGTGTTCCGACGAACACTGCAGCATCGAGGGAGTTTGTAAAGCTTTGCCGTTGATACTAGTACCCGGTAGAGGGTGCTACAATTGTCAGACGCGAAGATATGAAAGAAGGTCGGATAGTTTTGGGACAGTCCTCGTATTCTTTAATAAAAACTATACTATATTCGAAATAATCAATAAACAAATAAAATTATTTCTGTGGTTGTATTAAGTTTCCATTTGGGAAAATTTTTTGTCGAACGTTTTTGCCTATTTATTAATTACAACAATTTTATATATGAAGCCACACATATAATTAAGTAAAACTATTAACAAAAAAAGTCAAAGCAATAAAATATAACCAATAGAACTACG
>JAHWXV010315663.1:0-16333 GCA_024586415.1 Phrixothrix hirtus
CCCCCCCCCCCCCCACTTTGTATATTTCGCAATTTTCTCAATTGTGCTAAGTTGTGCTACATTATGCTAACATTGTGCTAAAGTGGTATTTCGAAAAAATAATTACAGAAAAAGTTACGCCCAAAAAACGTTTTCGATGATATAGGATTGAAATAACTTTAAATTAACATCAGTCATCCAAATATCATATAATTATATATCTTAGGTTGTACTAGCATAACTCAGCATAACCTCCAATTTCGCCAGCAAAACGATATAAAGGGCACTTTACTCTTGAGCGCAGCCGTTCGCAACGGCATTCTATGTCCAGATTTCGATGTTCTAACGATGCGATCACCACCAACTTGCATATATGAGTTGTGCAGCGTAGCACAACTCAGCACAGTCGTCACTTTCACCAGCACAACGATACAAAGGTCACTTACTCTTGGGTGAGGCCGTTCGCAACGGCAGTTTATGTCCAAATTTCGTTGTTCTGATGATTCGCTGACCACAAAATTGCATATCTGTGTTGTGCTAGCGTAGTACAACTCAGCACAACCGCGAATTTCGTCAGAACAATGATAAAAAAAAGACATTTTACTAGAGTGCGGCTGTTCGCAACGACATTTTATATCCAAGTTTCGATGTTCTAACGAGCTAGCGACTAAATTGTGTATCGGAGATATACAATTGTATATCGGAGATATACAATTTAGTGGTCATCGAATCGTCAGAACATCGAACTGCCGCGCTCAAGAGTAAAGTGCCCTTTATATCGTTGTGCTGGTGAAATTCGTGGTTGTGCAGATATGCAAGTTGGTGGTCATGCTAGCATAGCACAACTCATATATGAAAGTTGGTAGTCATCGCATCGTCAGAACATCAACATTTGGACATAGAATGCTGTTACGAATGGCCGCACTCAAGAGTAAAGTGCCCTTTATATCGTTGTGCTGGAGAAATTGGCAGTTGTGCTGAGTTATGCTACGCTAGCACAACCTCAGATATATAATTATATGACACTGGATGACTGATGTTAATTTAAACGTTCTTCATTCCTATATCAGCGAAAACGTTTTTTGGGCGTAACTTTTTCTGTAATTATTTTTTCGAAATACCACTTTAGCACAATGCTAGCACAATCTAGCACAACTTAGAACAATTGAGAAAATTGAGAAATATGCAAAGTGGGGGGGATGGTCTAAAATGGTTTGACGCATTTTTCGTATTATGGTCATAATATTCGAGCACAATTTAGCACAATCTAACACAATTCAGCACAACTCTTGAACTTAGCTAATTCGAAAAATAGGGGCTAACTTCGTTTAAGGGCGACCATAGCGTTTGAAAGTTGGCACGGAAGTGTCTCTACTTCAGCATTGTCTTCCTTTAGTTAGTCATCCTATATTAGCTATTTCGTAAACTGACTCGCGCGTGAACGATACCACAGCACTCGGCATAAGCCATAACTGTTGGAAAAACAAACACTACATCATTTGGTGTGCTATCCTCTAGAAATAAAATGTAATTTTTCCCGTTTTAATGCCCCTGTAAGTTCTTCTTGATACGCTGCTGAACTGTCAGTTGACTACCGTCATAGGGCGAAAATTTACATAGGCGCAACATTTTTGACTCGCCTTCCCGACGTTGATATTGTTGGAAAATGCCGGCGCAAATAATTTAACGACAAAATGTCGTCGTTCTCGCCTTTAACTGTGTTTTAAATAATTTTCAATGCAACAAGTTACATTTAAAACATCAAATGTAGTCCAATTTTTGTGCAGCACCATATGGTGTAACAATTTGGAATTAAATACCATGTTTTAAATATTTGTAAAATGATAAATTGTAAGGTTCCTAACCTATCCATTGAAATATTTGAGGAAATTCCATTTCAAGTTCAATTACTATGTGATTTGTAGAAAATGCTACCGGTCTTGGACAGAGGGAATTTCTAATTTCCATTGTATGTAATTAACGATTTTTTGTGTTTCTTAATAATTTATCGAATTTCCAGAAACGGGAATTGGCAATTGCTTGAATGATTTTTGAAAATTCAGTACAAGACACACTTGTAATATTTGCGTATACAAATGCATATACACAAAATTCCGTTCTGATTACACACAACATTTCTTAATTAATCAGTCTATTATATTTGTTTATTCAAATTAGAAAATATTTTAAGAGCTGTTTTTGCTCATTATTTATTCTGACTGCTCGTTAGCCTGAAAACACATCAATTCGACAAAAACGATTTTAATGCGCGCCATTGAACAATTTGTCTTATGGTGTTCTACTTTGTATTATTGTTTTTTGTTTACATTAGTATGTGATGATTTTGACTGTTTTTGTAGAATTGGCGTTTGCAGTCTCAGGATTTTGCAGAAATTGGATTCCGTGTTTTCATGTGACAATTGTAAGAAAGCGTTGGATGACATTGAAAATGTAATTTTTAACTTCCAAGTGTAGAACTAAGCTATCATCAAGGACGCGCTGACTAATAAAATTATTAAGCTAAATACATGTATTATTAGAAATACAGTTACGTTCGATACCGTCTTTGCACGTAAATAGACTAAGGTTATTCCCCTAATAATTAACCTAAAACTGGTAGAACTACATAAATCGCCGAAGAATCTTGATACGTGAGTAAATTACAAATCTATTAAGACATGCCTATCAATTAATTAAACAAGAACAAGTGACAGGTTTTGTTTCGTTTTTGTATAATGTCAATGAAATTCAAATTTTACATATGTGAAAATGCAGCAGGGATTCCCATTTACCTCCATAAATTCCTTACATACATATGTATGTATCTGTAAAAGCAAATTGCAGTGTTTCTTTTAGAAAAATGACAAAAGCGAAAGTTCTGTTTTTGTTGCAACTTTGCCGATTACATAATTCGGTCATTTATACATACATATACGTATATATGTATGTAAATGGTGGCAATGTGGAAATGAGGCAAGAAATGATGTTCAAATATCATCCCTATGATCATCACATAATCTCAAGTAAAGCAGCGAAACGTAAATCATCCTTCCATTTATCACATCGAGATTGATCGTGCATGTGTCGGTTTTTGCCCAAGCTGTGCAGTTGTGTTCCAAAAATTCAAAAGCCGCCAGGAAAATTCCCATTCATACAAGCATTTTCAAATGAAATGCACAACCATTGAAAAAAATAGAATAAATTTGCTTCCTTGCCAAAGAAATCATCTAAATCATCTAAAACGATCAAAGTTTGAGTAAAAACATTAACGCTAAGCACTATTCGTGACTGTATCAAATTGTCTTTTTCTTAGTATATGATGTTCCAGGGAACCTCAAAATAATGTCGCGAGTCGTTCAAGTTAGGCACCAATTTCCGATCTATCATGTCCCAGATATGTTCAATCGGTCTTACAAGTTCGTGTTGAAAAACACTGGCAACGTCTGCATAAATTATATTAACGCCACGAAGATATTAATGTAACGCTATGATAATGTACTGAAATGAATCTAAACGTGACTGTATAACATCTTTCAGCCCGATACCTTGGTACACTACTGCAGTTATTATTTCGCCAAATATAAAATTCTGACTCGTAACTAAAGAGTATGTTCCATTTAAGATCCAAAAATCTTCGCTCTTCACACGACTGAAGTTTGCTACCTTTTGAGCTAAATTTAATGAAAGGTGTTATTTTTAACAGCATGGCATTAGTTCAAAGACTTAAGATTGTTGCAACTGACATCATTTCAATCTATCTTGTTATTTGGAAACAATCTCAGATCGCCATTCGTCTTCACGAAAATTACTCCTACCCGATACCAAGAGGCCTCCTTGCAAAACCATCGTCATGCCTATTTAATCTAAAAATTTTGCGATAGCATAGACTTCCTTCATGCCGGTAATTTTTCCCGTAGCAAAATCCAAAATGTGCGAAAACTGGCCACTGTGCCTTACTGGAGGCATTTAAATATTTTTTGTTAATATTTCACTAAAAGATAATAATCAAGGCTTTTGGCATAACAATTGACAGTCGTTGAAGACTAAATCTGTGAACTGGAAACTGATTATCTTTTACTTCACAATAAAGCATCATGTTACCAAAATTTCGAACTTGTTCTATTATTTATAATTGGTGATGCATTTCATATGAACCTAGACCATTGTCAAAAATATGACAGCATTGATTAAGGAGGTATTCAGTACTTTATATTGGATAATAAACATCTAGGAAGTCCTGGTCCTGGGGGGTTAAGACATTCTAGTTTCATTCACAACTTCGTGTTGCTTTATTTATATTTTAAATATCTCTCGTACTCAATTATCTGTAGCTCTAAATATATCCCAAAATTTGAAATAGAGTTAAGCGCTGCTAAAACAAAAAATCTGGTGTGAGACAACACACTATTTTCTTTTACGTATAGTATCGATATACAAATATGTAAATGTCCACCAAAAATGATGAAAATATTATTTACGTTTATTTTGAGAACCATAATTGGTTAATAAACACGTAAAACCTGCTTATCTCCAGAGATTTTCTCTGATAACTCACTTCAACTCATTTTTCCAGGAAAACCTCAAAGTTCACGTAAAAGGCTGTCAAAGACATACGAACCGTAGTAAGTTTCAAAAAAAATTTTATAGCCGTTTTCAAGAAAATCGCAAAAACTTAAAGATCGCAAGAATAAAGTGGCACTTCCGGTCATTCAATTTGAACTAAATTCTTGACGTCTCATGTACTGAAGATACAAAACCTAAATATAGTTTTTGATTTTCACATGATGATTTGTTTTTGAGATATGTTGTTAACAACTATTACTCCAAGTATTTCCCGTTACTTGATTTTGAAACATTTATTAGAAAAACTCCTTGGTTAATATAAAACTAAATTAAGCAGCTAAGAAATATATTAAATTTAAAAAAATCGTTAGAGTCGATTTCAAGAAAATTGTGATAATGAAGAATTCGGAAAATATCTAAAGATGACAGAAATAAAGTGGTACTTCCGGTTATTTGATTTTAACCAATTTTTTAATTTTGTAGAAGAAGGCGATTATGACCTCAATTATAAATTTTCATCTAGCTAAGGCTTTTAGTTTCATAATTATTTTATTCAGAGTTGCGGAAAATCTTCTAAGAAATCGCATAGATTTTAGGAAAGGGCATTAAATGTGTTAAAAGTACAAGAAATTAAAAAAAAATCGTCATAACAAATTTCGAGAAAATCTCAAAAAACCAAAAAATGACACAAGTAAAGTAACACTTCCGGTTATCCGATTTTAGTGAAATTGTTTTAGTTTCGTGCGATGATGGCTACAAACTCAAATGTAAAATTTTGCTTTTCTAGGAGTATTGGTTTTCAAGTTATTGTGTTCACATGCACACATGCACACGCACGCACACGCACAGGGGGCCGGAAAACGTATTTTCACTAAAATGTCGACATCGAAAAAACAATACTTTCTCTTTTACCTATATTTCATCTAGGGTAAGCCGAAGTAAAAATAATTAATAATTAGTAGAGAAAATACCTTTGCAAAAACTAAAAATTTAAAATGTTGGCTTCAAATCAACTCAATAATTAAATAAGAAATACCTGAACTAAAAAACTCAAACAAACGTAACGTTTCTCAGAACTTAATCATTTCGCTACAGCGCATCCAAGCTTACAAAAGCCACAAAAAATATACGGACTAAATTCATTATCAAATATAGTGGCAAATTAGTTGTGTAATATAGAGTGATTTTAAAATATACTGACAAACTTGGACCATCTCGCCAGGTAGTCCTAAATCAAAAGAAAAAAAATCTTCCGTTTCCAAAAAAAACGTCGTAACAAATTGCTAACGAATTGTTTAAGGATCCCGAAATAGCGGAACAGCTGAACATGTCGTTTTAAATGAATAAATGATAAAAAGATGACGTAGTTGTTACATCATTGTAAATTGGCGTCGCGTTCATTTACTAACTTTGTAATGTTAAATTATGCAGTTGTAGTGGCAATGCTTTTCGTAACCGAAGTTTATTAATTTTCATTTTTGTGTTTTAATTGAATTACATATAGTTTCAAGTTGAATTTTATTGTGGGGCCACATGCAACAACTAGTTTACATAACGGCTATAAATAACCAGGACCAATTAAAAAAACCAATATGTGATGCAGCACGAATAATTCGTGATTCTCCCAAAATGCTCCTTCAAACGCAGCAACCATTAAATCGTAGAGCACACGCGTGTATTGCCGGTGGAGGAGAGCATTTTAAATACCTTTTGTAAAAAGGCAAGTGCTCCAGTTTTCATTGTGTTAATCTTATCTTAAATTGCAAGTTGAGAAAGATTAAGGAAAATGTTTTTTGAATCTGAAATTAAATACACGGAACAAATGCTGCTCGGTTGCTTTGATTTTATATTTATATGACCTATATCACGTACACGTAATAACAGAATGTGTTTTAAGAATGAAAAAGCATTTACAATTTTAAAAATTAAAATGGTCCAAAAAGTATATTATTAAAATTATGTTAGTTATAAAAAATTTGGATGCGACCTTTAGTGTAACTGACGTGTTTAAAATTAAATGTTCACTTTTTTCCATAATTTCCATAATTCTATAATTTGATATTTAAACAGAGACATGTAGTTGAAGTTAAATTGTGTCTAGATAATCCATTTGTATACACAATTTCAGACAGTTCTATAAAGGTCGATATTTTCAACGCGTTCCAAAAAATTGTTCTATTTCATGTAATTTTGTTGTTAATGGACATGATTAGGCCTCGAAAGTATGTTGGTCTATTTTAAAATCACCCTGTATATAAAATGTAAGTTCTGTCAAAAATATTCAATTTCACAGTTGTGTACGTTAATTGTAAATAACCGTTTTCATTATTTGGTAAATCTTGTCAATCAATTTAAGAGAAATCGTTTTTGTCAAAAGACCTATTACTTATTAAAGGCATTTCTTTAGGTAAGTAAATCCATTATTTTTTTGTGAAAAAACAGGTTATGTCGTTTTTAATGTGCAGTTCATTTCCCTTCACAAAGTAAATTGTTATTTTTCTAATTCATTGTCATTTTATACTATTATTTTTTAAAAATTAGTGTAAATTAACCAAATTAGCACAAATAATTGTGTCCATAGACTGATTTTAAGTAATACTGGAAATAATAGCACAAATTTCTATTCAAAATAACAATCTAGTGCAACCAATATTTGTTTACAAATTTAAATTATTCAACAAAATACTTTCGTATTTGAATGAATTTGTGCAGATGCAGCTCCACTACTAAAACATTTAACGACTTTTGTAAGATTGGATGCACTGTATATAAGTACTACCCAATACTGGAAGTAACTGGATTTGGCACGTTGAGACCCCGCGTGTCTAATGCAAGCCGTCGGCCCAGGCACTGGAGGCCTGTCGTAAAATGACAAGAGACCCTCCGACATGAGCATCGACCGTTATCACCATGCTTTTGAACTGGATCACGGAATGTTCTCCAACGGTAAGCGAAAACCACAGTACGCCGATACTCGAAATGATATATTTGGGAACGTCGATAAGGTCGACCCGTCGGTGCCTAAGCACAAGTGACCCGTATCACGCTGGTGAAGACGGAGGATGGGCCGAGAGTTCGGTTTGTACCAGTAGGGAAGACGCAAAAATGGTGGCAAGCTCGTTGGCTGGGCTTCTGCTTGGCACTGATTGCGGTATTCATGAACGCCGGCCTCTCGCCGCTCGCCTTGTAAAACCCGGCAGGAGTTGTGGAGGAGAACATGTGTTTGTAAGGCAGCAATAGCAGAGCGCTAAATATCTGCTCAGGTCGGAGGCTGGACTGTAAATCTGATGTTTGGTAGGGTACTTCGAAGGAGGCGACCTCTGGACAAACTCTACGCCAAAATGAGCATTTTGAGGTCGGTATCAAGCCCCTCGTCGTGCTTTGCGCGGTGGGTGCCGACTTTGGTATTAGGCTCAAGGGAGCACTGGTTTCAACGTAGATGCACGATGCACGATGGTATGTTCAAAGGTGAGCGATTGTGGTTCGCTGGAGTCGGCAGCAAACGCCTGTATAAAAGTACTTATATTCAATTTGAAAACAATTTTATGAACAGCATTTTGGCATCCATATAGGTCCATCTTTATCTCTTATTATCCATTAATAATTTTATGAAGAATTTTGAAAATAATTATATTGTTGAACGCAATTGAAATATTAAAATTTGGTGTCTCTATTACATAGGAGCAAATGAAGGCGAACTTAAGAATTTCTTAAATTTTATGAATGAAAAAGAAATGTCATTAAAATTTACTATGAAAAAGGAACAATTGAGTTGTCAAATTAATTTAACTACTTTATTGTGCTTCTTCGAAACGTTACGTTTACTTGAGTTTATTAGTTCAAGCACTTCTTGATTATTAATTCAGTTAATTTACAGTCTTTGCAAACAATGAACTACAGGAGATATTTAAGTTTAAAAAGAAAATCGTTAGAAAACTATTTTCAAGAAAATCGCGAAACACTAAATATCTCCGGAATAAAGCGGTACCTCCGGTTATCCGATTTTAACCAAAGTCTTGAAGTGCTGGGAATGTACAAAACTTGAAATTCAACTTGTTGTACATTACTTTTTGAGTTAGATTTACATTGTAACATGTAAACGACTTGTAAGGTTAATTGCAGTGTTTTAATTAATTAGTTTGTCACAATTAACCTTGTGAAGAACACTTCAAGTGTTAATCCGGTTTAGTGTGGTGCGTGTTCGGCAGAAGGTCTACTTTAATTCCGTTTCGCTATTAATAATTTGATATAAGTATAAATAAACAAACCGTTTCATAACAATGTTAAAGCTAGTTAAAATGTTCGTAATATAACTTTTGCAAAGTACTCAAATATAAAAGCCAATTTTTTGTTTAAGTTAAATACAAGAAAATTATTTAAATAAACAATATCTAATTGTTTAAAAAAACTGTTATATAATATAAAAATCTAGTATACTAAGAATCTAAACCAAACCAAGGCATGCAGGTTGTTAGAGAACGCGAATACTGAGATAATCGATTGATAACCGAGCCTAGGATATTAACAAAACGGAAATTAGACCTTAGGGTATACTATATTATTATTAACAAATACATGCAGTGGTTTAAAAACCA
Source organism: Phrixothrix hirtus (assembly GCA_024586415.1). Lineage (NCBI taxonomy): Eukaryota > Metazoa > Arthropoda > Insecta > Coleoptera > Phengodidae > Phrixothrix > Phrixothrix hirtus. The sequence continues at coordinate 9,138 of JAHWXV010315663.1, forward strand.
ACTATACATAAATATGTAGTTTATTAAACAAATATTTATAAAAGTGAATTATTTTTAAAAATTTTCTTCTGTTCTTCAACTTGTTACTGTAATAAAGTTGTAATAAATAACCCAATTAAATGAAACAAGTTTTAAAATTCGTTTTAGTACTTAGTACAGCTATTACACCTGCGAAATAAATCAAAATCTCGAATTTTAAAACGTACACCTATTATCTCTCCAACTTCTCTAGAAGGAACTGCCGAAAGGTCGCATTTCAAACTAATTTACAGAAGACTTTCTTTCGACAGTCCTCACAAGTTGGTCTTTCATGATATTCAAAATATAACAATAAATAATGGGTTAACCGACAGCAAACTACCGCAATAAAATATTGTTTGCACTTACTGCCGTCGTGTAGTTCATTCTAAGTTGGAATAATATTTCCAGATACACTTTATTGTTCCGTATACACTGTATTAACTATAATTACATGCAACCGAGTCGCATGAGATTTCAGACAGTTCCATGTAGCCTAGCAATACATTCTATGTGTATTGACTAGCGGAGCCCGAAAGTTATTAAACATGCACAATGACTCGAACACATCGTCGCAAATTGCAATTGTTTACTATGTACAAACCTACATTTAAAATACGCCAAAGTTAGATTACATTCTGACATTAACTAGCAATATTTATTAATCGACCAGTTAAACAAAACAGATAATGTAAATATCATAGAATACGACTTGTTCTCCGTCACCATTTCAAAATTTAACGGTAAGCGATACTCTTGTGCTGTATTCACTACATAGAAAAAGCAATAATCTAGCTTAAGTTCAAATAACTGCTAGATAATTTAGCAAATTTAAAAAATTATTGTAAATATGACGATTTTATTAAATTTAAACTAATAACGATAAACGTACATACTATTTCATATAATTTCAGTCAATAAATTACTTTAATCCTTACAGTCGATTTAATGAAAACAAACTTCTGAATTTTGTAATAAAAATACGAACCTTAAACTTAAGTAATCACCAGTTAAATAAGTAAAAGTACTGCGCTAAGCGTCATATTAATTAATTAACCAATCATTGAAAATCCTGATAATGAATAACAGAAAGCAAAGTTAAAAGCATTTGTAAACATAACTTTGCGCCCAAAAAATTATTTCGACAATAAACTAGCAAAAATTGTATACACAATAAACGTTAAAACCATCGTATATAAGGTACCTACAAACGTTATAAAGGTCGTAAAACAAAAATAAACGTATACGAGATAGTTTTGAGAAGCAAAAATTACTTTAACGCCACTAAACGTTAGCGTAACCTAATAAATATGTCCGCAGTGTAAAATACGTTGTATGGCAGTAACAGGAACCTACTCATCTTCGTCTGTCAGTTACTCGGCAAACTACAAAGTGACCCCCAATGGCGCAGTGAGCAAGGACTTTAGTGAACTAAACGTTACAACACGCTTATACACACAAATAAATTTTTAAAAAAATGAGTTTCGGACTCAGAGGGCCCGCTATTTGTGTACTTCCACTTAAAGCTGGACGTTGAAAATTGTTGTCGACAACAATACTTCCTCTATATCAATATTTAGTATAGGGTAAGAGAAAGTAAAAATCATTTCTTATTATTGTTATCTGAATCTAGGAAATTAGTTTAAAAACCCGTTTAAATGACTTGGCAGAATCTTTGACAGGGAAATTTCGATTTTGCTTAAGAAACTGTTAGAATAAAAATTGTACACTTGGTGTAACTTTTTATTAATTTTAACTTTATAGAAAGGCCAGATACTCTGTGTCCTTATCTACGAGTATTTTGATATAATTTAACAATCACTTGTATGTCGTTGCACTCACAACAAAGGCAGGGTTTGTATCCAAATGTAGACATTTTTAAGTTACCGGTTTCGATTTCCCTGCATGTGTGTCGTTGGAAATATGATTTTCACGTAGGATACAACTACACAAACCACTGCGTTTATGTTTCTCTTATCGAAAACATTTATTTAAAATGTTTTTGTATAACATTATATTTATGTGTTAGTAAACAAATTATATGAGGAAGTAAGTTAAATTTAAAAAAGGCAGCTTATCCAAACTAAAATGGAACAAGCTCTTGCCTTGCTGATTTAGTCAAATTTTAATTTAATTTATAAGCTGCTTGAATGTTCAATTATCGGTAGTTACTTTCTTAAGAACTGCCTTTAGATTTACTGACAAACATCACAGCAGGGGTGTCTTTTACTCTGAAAATATTCTTTTGGGAAATGTGGCGGAATTTCTTAATACATCTTCAGAAATGGATATAAAGTTATTTTCGCTATTGGTGATGCTCTTGATGTTAGCGAAACAGTCTACATCTCTTATCACTGCATTGCAGTTATCGTGAGAAAGGATTCTAATCTTCTGATTTTATCGTTACATGATGTTACTTACACTGGATGTACGCTGAATTTTCAAAATAATATTAGTCAAGAAAATAGCAAAGGAAAAGTATTCAACATTTTCCTATTCAAATAAAAATTTGTAATAATTTATAAAAGTGAGTTATGTGAAAATGGGGCAATCGTCGTTAGATCGAAACGTTTCATCTGGTGTGATGGCAACTTATGGGAATGATAAAATAACCACGACGTATAGTTGCGTGGAATCTCTAAAAGAGAAAACGCGCAGAATGGGGTATGGCTGCATGGCTGCTTATCTGAAATATATATGGCGAGCATGCGTATCGTTGGCGACCGTGAAATTAAAGATTGATGTATTTGTCCAACAAAGTTGATGCTGCATTATTAATCATGTGGCTTCAAAAGCGAATATTAGTCATAGCTGTATGTACACGATTATTAGCGACTAAAAATGCGTTCTCAATTTTCTGAGGAAATAAAATGTCAGAGTATAGTTGCTTCATTTGCTCAACTGTTGCGTTATTAGAAAAACGCAACACGTTTCTGTTTCGCATTGTTGCCATTGAAGAAGCCTGGTTCCACATTATAAACTAGAAGCACGACGATAAATCCTGCAATAGAGACGATGAGGATTACCACATTCTGCGGGTAAAGTGCTAATGTCGTCTTTTTACTTTTAACTTCGACTTTAAAGAAAATCGGCAGATTAGCGCTTTCAATAGGTTCAACAGTATAAATTGACGTAAAATGAATTTTTACTCCATATTTTTGTGAAATTTCACTTCTGTGCTTCAGTGGCAACAACCCAATGCTTTTCGAAATAGTCATACTTTTTCTGATCTGTTTTTAGAAACAAAGTCATTTATTACGTTTCGTCAATTTTTGCTTAGATGAACTGCTTTCTTTTCACGCACTCTATGCCCTTAGAATGTAAGTCGAAGTGGTTCTCCGAGATGTACCGAAACAGCCTAATGAACACTAAACCAAATGAACATAAACTCAGAAAATCCGAAATTATTACGAATCCTCGTGTACCGCCAAGTGAACTGATGTTTGAGTGGCGAGAAGGATGTTACTTTGCACTGCTCTAGTTTTTGGCTCTCAGTTGAAATCGCATAGTACCCTTGAGCTTCTTGGAGCAGCTCCATAACTGAAAAAAATTCTTGTGTGATCATCAAGGTTGTTCAAATGAACTCTCTTCTAATGTCTGATTCAAACACTAATTCTACTTTAAATTAAAGAATAAGGTAATTATTTACTATAGGGGATCATCCTCCAATAACTTTGACCTTGACATGTTATCAAGGGCATGGCCCTGAGTAACCTCCGACAAGTTTTAACCGTCGCTCGCCCTTCGTTAAAAAGTTATAATCATAAAAAATTTGTGAAAACTAAAAATCTTTTAGTGCTGTTTTTCATACTTTTTACTTGATTTATTCATTATTTACATTTTCAGCAAGGACATGGCCCTGAGTAACCTCCAATAGGATAGGTTAAGTTAGGTTAGGCTAAAACTTATTTAGCCTAACTTAACCTAACCTCCAACAAGTTTTAGTCGTCGTTCGCCCTTTGTTAAAAAGTTATAATCATAAAAAGTTTGTTCATGATCAATTTCGACAATAATTCCTTCTCTACCAATTTGGCTTTGGTTATTTATCAACCATTCATTCATGAGCTAAGAGGACAGATTATTATAATTAAATATTATCTTGAATATAATTAAATAAAATAAATATAAATTACCTCTCTACAAAAGTTTATCCAGTCAACTGCCGTACGTGACGAAGTATTTAGTTTTTTTATGATTATAACTTTTTAACGAAGGGCGAGTGACGGCTAAAACTTATTGGAGGTTACTCAGGGCCATGCTCTTGATAACATATATCAAGGTCAAAGTTATTGGAGGATGGTTCCCTATAGTAAATAATTACCAAAAATAATTCTATAATTTGACAGCTGTTACGTCATTTTGTAATTTAGAATTATTTTCGGTAAAACGGGCCAGAAAATTTTTATTTATTTAAAATACTCGCCATTATCTAGGAGAGATCTCTACTAATAATTTTTAATTATCTTGTGTATCTTTATACTATAAACGTTAAAAAACCGATTTAGTTAAAAATGTATCAACAAACTAAAATTACAATTAAAAAAATGTAAGAAAAAATGATTTTTTAACAACAAATTTTTGTCCGTAAAGTCAAAAAAATAGAAAAAGAGCGAAAACGGACGTAGATTATGAATAAAAGAAGAAACCCAAGGTTTTAGAAATAACGAATAAAAACCCTACTATTGGAAAACAAAACCAAAGAATATTAAACATATCGAGATGCTATCAATTTCGTCCAAAAAAGATAGTCCCTCAAAGAAAGACATGCCAGAATCAATGTCCAAAATAAAAATTTGAAACAAATGAAAATGTCATAAATTCTTTTTTAAAGAAAAAAATAATTGGTCGGTGAAAAATAAATAATTCTAAATCGCATTTTAAATCGAAATAAACCATTTCCAAGTCTAGCGCTAAAGAAAGCCAGTTACAGAGCATAAACAGAACTTATGCAATCTCAGTAAGAAACTACCAAAAAAACTCTTTTATCATGAAATGCATCTGCGCAATAATCAGTTTACTTTAACTTAACTTTCTTAGATAGGAAAATCCCATAAATATAGTACATATATAAAAATTTGGGTAAAATGTTAATATTTAACAAGTTTTTAAAATGTGTTTACTCTATGAGATCTCATATTACAAAAATTAGTAAATTAACTACAGTAGCTCAAAAATCATATGCTTAATTCGAACTTAAAATATGAAACATTGCGAAATATAAACGAAATCACAATTCATTTCATGCTACCTGACGAGAAGACACCTCTCAAGAAGATAAAACTTCCGTGTTTTTAGAGAGAGATAAAACTAAATGTTGCATTAATTAAAATTATATTGTAATATAATATTTAGGCTGATCTACTCGAATATTCTACAAGGAGGAAACTGTATATGAATTAACAATGCTCTATTTGTTCTAAAAGACATTGAACTTCCACAATGTCGAGCGGTCTCATTTCTCCAGGTGGTACGAAATTATTAGATTTTACTGTTAGAAGACACGTACTTCCAGTCGAAATAAGAATTAGTTTACATACAATATATGATTATCAAAATTATTTAAAACAATTTGAATCAAATGAACTTTAATTTATTTAAAGAGAACGCCATAAACTCATTTACTTAAACATTCAACAATGGAACATTAAATACGTTTTAAATATCTCCTGTAGACTTTTTTACATCATGATAATTTTCCAACGATTGTACGTAGAAATCCTGTTTCAGGAAATAAGGAGCTGTTGTCCATGAAGTTCTAACAGTCCAAACAGTTAGATTTCCATAAAGATTAAATTACCATAATTATTTTCCGGTACTGAAACCTCTTTCTATAAGAAAATACGCAGCACAAATAGTAACAGAAATTTTATAAAGAACAGTTGTCACTTACCATGAGGTTTTAGTACATATCCTAAATTCCGGAAATATAATTATAACCATTTAAATAACGTTGAGACAGATTCCTGAAAATCGCAAACAAGCGAATACAAAATGCTGATGCGGCAATTGTGTATTAAAGTCTGCGGTGATAATCGATATACGGAAGAAGCCTACGCCAACTATCTGTCTTTAGGTTTAAATTTTAACCAGAGAGTACACTATGTTATGTATCTTTACACAGCATACATTAAAAACATTATTAAAAGAAACTATTGAGGAGAGACAATTATTTTATGAGAACGACAAATTTTTACCGTAACATACACATGTTTCAGTTTTGAAGCATCTTGCTATCTCACAGAGCAGAAGGAGGAGTCGATTTCGAGCACAACGCAAGATGTTGTGTCTCTGCTTGCATCTCCTCCATTTACTTACCCTGGAGATTTCCAAAACCTCTAGAAAAATTTGGCGCCGAAATTAGAACCTTGAGTCGATTGCAGCGCACGTCGAAGGGGTTCAGGGACTCGTAACTTGCTATACAATTCCAGAACAAATGGACGTCGGTTTACGCATCCCCTCCAGAGGAAATTAAAACCTTATGCAGTACGCATCTTCCTGTCAACCCAAGCAGAGCTATTAGAAGCCACAAGTAGGTTGGTTCCGAAGCTTCGCCCTTTGTAGAACGATAGGTTGTGCGGTATTGTGAGTTTACTAAAAAAAAAAGGATCTTGATGGATACAAGTGAGGCAACTTCTACTGCCCCTCGCAATTTCATTAGCATAGTTTTCCATTTAAATTAAAGACTAAATGCTATTCATGTCTGGTTGAAAATTAAATGTAAGCTAAAGCTTTAACATAACATAGTATTTCATACATCTGGCTAAAATCATAAAACAAAATGGTCTGATCCTCCCATTTCGATCAAAACAAGTTAGAAATAGGTCATTTCACGATCCTACCGGATTAAGATAAAATTCTCCATTTAAGATAATTAACAATCACATTTTAATGGTTTGGACAGTTTGCAGTCCACCAAAGGATATAAACAATAAACAAGTCTTTGGTAAAATTCTTAGTCGCCTGAGATTATATATATAGTAATTTAAATCGACCGTGATTCAATTGTGCTATTTAAGTGTAATTAGTTCTTTAATCCGATAGCCTTCTATACTCGTGAAATCACTCATACAGTAGCACCAAGCTCAGAAAAGTCCTGAGTGGGCGTGCACAGGGGAGCTGCATGCTAATGAAGTACACTCACATTCAAAAAGGCAATTAACAAAAGAATTTGTAATTTT
>JAHWXV010315665.1:0-11473 GCA_024586415.1 Phrixothrix hirtus
AAAATTTTGTTCCCCAGAAAGGGAAAATCATCGTGAAAACAGTAAATTGAAATGCTTTTCAATTTAACGTGTCATTTATTAAAATATGATCTGGATTAGTACCATTTCTTGTAGCATTCTCAGAGTTACTTATATGGCAAAGAATTATCATATTGCGTAAAATCAAAAGAATTTTGACGGGATGATTTATTCAACCCTGTTAGCTGTTTATGTGAAATGAAGTAACTGCAACTTAGATGAAGACTTGGCACAGTATTAGGTTTTAACCTTTTGTTTTTCACAAACATAACTTGATTATTATATTATTATCTATCAAATAGATTGTATTATCGTATAAATAAAAAATATACATTCGGCAAAGCTTATTACCTGCACTATTAACAATGCTTTTACACCATAACACTTTAAGGTAGGATTTTTGGGAAAGAATGTAAAACAATTTTCATACTAGGATTACCATTTCTCACAACAGTAGTACAGGCATATTTCCAAAATTTATCAATATGATTTTCAAAATTTAACGATAAAGTCATACAATTAATATTTAAGTAGTAATAAAATCTTTTCAAATTTTGAATTGACATGGGTAAATTTCAGTGTGTTTTCGCACAACTACCGATAAACGATAACGTAAAATTGTTAAAATTACGCAAGCGCATAACTTATCGTATAATTATCGTAACTGATAAGTAGACTACATTAGCGGAAGGTTATCGGGACACGGTAAAAGAAGTCCATACAATTATACAACTTAATTTAATGTCATTAATTTAAGATTAAATAATGCCGTTTTCGGAGGAGCATAACAAATTTATTATGGAAGTTTACTTTCGCAGTGGAGAACGTGGACCTAATGGTGAATGGAAATACAATATTCAATTATTTCTTGTAGACAGCAATTTCGTGCAAATTTTGAATATTTGGAATTTAATGAAGATGCATTTACAAGACATGTAAACCGCCTTATTATAGGATTTAGAGACACGGGAAGTGCTTGTAAAAGGCATTCAACTGGACGGCCTATGATTTTAACAAATGAAGTATTAGAAGGTGTGCAACAACGTTTAGAAGTCAGTTCTAATAAATCCTTACGCAAATTATCAGCATAAACAAGTTTGTTGAAATAGGAATATGCATTTATGAACAATTACACTTTTTGTTAACAAGTTTATGGTACAGTAGTTGCCGCAATGCCACAAAGAGCTGCATGTGCATCGATATAAAATCTCAGCAAGGCATGAATTGTTAGCCCCTGATTTCGATTTCTTGACAAATGCGGTCGTGTTTCCTTTAATTTTTCAATCAGCTGGTCCAATAACGACGCGTAGTACTCGCCTGTGATTTTTTACCTTTTTGTAGATAATTTATAAAGATAACACCACGAGCATCCCAAAATACGGTGGCCATAACCTTGTTAGCTGATGGTGTATTCACGTTTCGTCATTGGTAATAAATCGACGCAAAAATTCGGCGGGATTATGTTTAAAAATGTTCAAACAGCACTCAGAAGTTGTTATGTGCATTCGTTTCTGGTCCACAGTTAGCAGACGCAGCACCCATCTTGTTTTCTCATACCCAACTGTTCATGTAAAATATGACTAACTCGTTCTTTAGATATACCCATAGTGTCTGCTATCACATGCATCTTTAATCGATTGGTTATTGATCATTTCGTCAGTGGTAGCCTCTTTCGGACATCCTGATCTTGTTTCATCTTCAGTACTTGTACGGCCACGTTCTGTCTTAAATGATGGCGCATATTCGCCGTGAACATTATCTAACTCTTCTTTAATTTCTTTGGATTTTTTCCTGGCGATATGAAGTGTTTAATCACAGCACGAAGTTCTTTTTATCTATAATCACAAAACAACGTAATACGTTTATTTTAAACAACTGTAGAAGACAAAGGGCGCAACCTATTTGGCTGAAACTTTGACAGCTGTCTTATAACATGATAGATTTTATAAATGTCAGCATGCGTAGATTATGGCACCATCCCTATGTTAGTTACTTCAATAATCAGACCGCCCTCGTAATGCAATACATGTTAATAGTACACATTACTATACATTGGTCAATGCTTAGTTGAACTCTTTTTCAATTCCTCAGAGGCCTGTAATAGGAGAGAATCAATTTAATAAAATCACGACTTCTTTTTATTAGGTTAGAAGCTTTATTTTGCCTTATTTGGGCTTTATATAGCATCATTAGTGACTCTTAAGAAGGATGCTCATTTTATTTGGGACACCCTGTATAATAATTATAATACTACTCTTAGTCCGAAAGTTTATTCATATAGTTTATTTATATAGCACCATTAGTTACTCTTAGGAAGGACGCTCCTTATATTTGAGACACCCTGTGTGATGATTATAATGCTAACATACTCTTGGTCCGAAAGATTATTGAAAGAGAACTACTTTAACTACATGTACTGCAGAAAATATAACATACAGTTCAACTGAAGCAATAAGCGATTCTTCAAAAATTTCAGCTTCTTCTAAAATCGAAGAATGCACGCTCAAAGCGATTCTTCAAAAATTTCAGCTTCTTCTAAAGTCGAAGAATGCATGCCCAACAATACAAAGGAAGAATAGTCGTGCCTGAAAGGTCGGAGAATTATTGACATTATGCATATATTTAAGGTTTTGAAATTAGCCAGAGATCATGCACCCCATTTGAGCTGCGCATTAAAAAATATGAAGGTCATTGGAGAGACAATATATGGATTTGCATCAACTATTGCATTGAAATGCAACTTTTGCAATCATGTTGAGAATATTCATACAATCTGTGAAACTTCTGATATAAATAAAAATTCAGTTCTTGCCATTATGAATATCGGCATGGGTCATACACATTTACAGGAAATTACATCGAGACTTGAAATTCTTTGCATGTCTCAAAAAACTTATCAAATGCTGTATAAAGAAATTTGTAACTCCTAGGAAAAAACCGCTCTTGAAGAAATGGCCGTTGCTGCGGAGAAAGAGAAAAAGCTGGCTATTGAAGAGGGAGATGTAACCATTAATAATTTTAGAACTCGAATGACACTTTGATTCTTGTTTATGACTATTTTATTGGTTATTTTCGTGAATGATGAACGAAGTTAGTGATATTTATCTCACTAGTTAAGCGTTGTATAGTTGTATTTTAAACTACTCTTATGAACAACACTATTGATAAATTGTGATTTTTGAACTTTTCCCCCCATGAATCGAATTATAGTCCTCTTTTCCTCTGTTTACAGAAATAAGTTGAAGTTATTCTATGACCCATTTTACATAACACATGCACAATTTATATTTGGTAAATTAAAAACTAGGTTAACTTTGAACAATATACCTATTTTCCTCTTTATGGTCCGGAAATTTTCGAACCATAGTTTGAAGAATTGAATGCCGGACTTGTCTGGTTTCACCAGGATGCTTTCGCGTCTTACACAGCCCGCTTAGTCTGACATTCCATGGTACACGCGCTAGCTGAATTTAACTTTGCAATTCTTTCCTACGGAGCTATCAAACATCGACGTAACATCGTATGTTTCAATATAAAGTGAAATACTTGGCTCATGTGGTCTCTGAAAAGGTGTGGCAGCTGACCCAATGAAAATTCAGTCCGTTCGAGAATAGCCACAACCAAAAGATAAAAATGAATTACGAAGCTTGTTGGGGTTATGCACTTACTATCGTCGATTTATACGTGGATGTGCAGAGATCGCAAAACCACTTAAAAAACTTCCTGAAGAAGGCCAACCATATTTATGGACAAATAGCTATCAAGAGTAATTTGAAACACTTAAACGAATATTGGTAACGGTACCTGTACTCAGTGAGCCTAGAATAGAGGGAAGATTTCTTTTAGATACCGATGCTAGCCACGCCGGCATCGGTACAGTGCTATCGCAAATCCAAGACGTACAAGAACGAGTAATTGGATATTTTAGCAAAGTATTGTACAAATCTGAGAGGAATTATTGTATTACCCGCAAAGAATCGCTCGACATGACAAAGGCCTTGAACATTTTTATAAATACCTTTAAGGACGATATTTCTTATTGAGAACTGATCACGCAGCGTTGAAATGGCTCCTAGAGTTTAAGAATCTAGAAGGCCAAACAGCGAGATGACTTGAACGGCTACAAGAGTATAACTTTGAAATTGAGTATCGTACCGGAAGAGATCATACAAATGCTGACACTTTATCAAGACGGTCTTGCACAGAAAATTCCAAGCATTGTACTCGGTTGGAGTCAAAAGTGGAAGAAGCTCTAGTGTAAATAACGATGCCTGGAAACTAGATAATGTTAAACAAGATCAAGAAAACGACCCAAACCTGAAGGTGCTATTAAAATGGAAGAATGGAAGACCAGGTTGGGAGAAAGTAGCCTCATTTAATCCTATTGTTAAAGCATAGTGGTCCCAATGGGTCTTCTTGTAAGTTCAGGACGGCCTTTTAAAAAGAGCTCTGGAAAATGATGATGGAAGTAAAAGACGAATGCAGTTAGGGGAGGAATCCAGAATCGGAACAACAAGAATGTGAGCAAAGATCGTACCATGTTCAATTAGAAGAATTAGGAGTCAAAAATAGCGAACAATTGTTTACCGAATTTCTGTCTACCTATTCGAGATACCACAAAGCTGGATTCTGCAATTACCATTGAGGAATGCATATATCTGTTTGATGTTCCAGAAGAATACCCCCAGACCAATTGTGTCGCTAAAGAGGTCTGAATGTCCCGTGGCATCGCAGTTGAGATTAAGAAGAGTATGGTGGCGTAGAAGAAATACAGCAGCAAGAGCCAGAAATTGGAAAGGCCTGTCACTTACTACGCCGTCATCGCCAAGGTATGTAATGTATTTACTACCTCGTTACGAAAGCATTATCACATCAAAAGCCACCCTATGAAAACCTGTGGAAGGTATTGTGAGATCTAAGGAAACAAATTAGCCGTACCAAACCTCGGCTGATGCCTAGACCAGCTTAATTGGCACGTGGTACGTAACATGTTGGAGGTAGTGTTTCGAGACACTAGTGTCAAGGTCCTGGTGTGTGGTTGGAATCCAAAATGAACTCCACCAACGACGACATCTGTGGACTACCATTTCTTCAAGAAACGGGAATGCAAGTATGGATCGCAGTGTAGATTCCAACATTCTCAAGTAAAGGTAGAACTATCGCAAGAGCAAAATTCAACGTCACTGTTACGGGTCATAACAATCTTAAGAAAGGGGCGGTGTAACAAAAATTAGAAACAGTAAAAACTTAGTGGAACATTACGGAACCATCCAGCATGTATAGAAATCATTCTACTATTAGTGAATATAAATAAAGATTTTAAAACAATTACCTTGTTTCGTTACAGTATATTATGCAAAGTAAAATGTAATTTTTTTCTTGAAAAATTGTCCATTCGTTTCCTAGTCCTGGAATAACATGCGATCATTTAAATTTCAGTTCCCAGCGGGCCATGAAATTTTTCCGTAGAGCATAGCTTATACATACGCACGCCAACCAAAACTAATACATAACCTGCAAATTACGAGGAGAAGTCAATAAATTCGCGGAATGGTGCGGTTAGCGGGAGAGGGGATTACTGCCACGTGCAGTATCTATGCAGCGATATCTTATTAATGTACTTGGAGAGTTTCATTGTGATTGTGTTATTAACCTCAGAGTTATTATTGATCAAGCAACCAAAGATGAATAAAAATATTGACAATAGAAAAAACCGAATTTCGTGCGGTTCTAAAATTTCTAACAAAACAAGGAAAACCACTTCAAACCATTTTGAATGAGATGTCATCGGTTTACGGGAACTCTTGCCTGGTAAAACCATGATTTATAAGTGGCATAACCTTTTTAAACAAGTTATAGAATCGTTTGAAGGCGACCCCCGGACAAGTCGGCAGATTGAAGCCACCTCCGCAGACACTGTGGTAAAAGTCGAAAAATTTATATCAGAAGATGCTCGTTTAAGGAAGAAACAATTTGCAGAAACGGTTGGAGTATCTCCTACAACCATTTTAAATATTTTCCATTCCCATTTTGGCATGTCAAAGGTTAGGGCAAGATGGGTACCCAGAACGGTAACAGCACTGCAAAAACAACGTTGTCTTCAGTGTGTACGCAAGTTTTTAAACCTATACCAAGACGGCAAAGATGAAATTTTGAGCCTAATTATTACGGGAGATGAAATCTGGGTTCATCATTTTGAGCCCGAGTCTAAGCATGAAATCTATGCACATCCCCCAAAAAAGTTGAAAGTGTCACAATCGGCCGAAAAAATAATGGCATGTGTTTTTTGGGATACGGAGAGTATCCTGTTCATTGATTACAAAGATAAAGGTGTTTCAATAACGGGGGCCTTTTAATTGCATTACTTTAATTTAGAAAAATCCATTTTTAACCAGTATACATATATGCAAGTAAATCTATCAAAACATTTGTTTCTTGAAAAAATGCGAACAATTGACATTATTAAATTTGTATTCTAATGTGGGAAGCTTTTCTTTATTTGGCTGGATTACATCAGAATACTTGTGAAACTCTTGTCTTCATGATCATTTAAAAAACGTACTAGAAGGAGACAATGCAAGTGTACAAAGTAATCATTATGCGTTAATACTAACCTCAAAATCTACCCCACAATGTTAACAAGTTAGAAATGATTTTAAGATGTAATATTGTAATTCAATTTAAATCCCATTTCTATAAACAGCAAAAATTGAAGAAAAACACCTAAAATAACAATAATCCCAGAATTTTGATAATCATTTGAACGTAAATTTAATGACAGCATTAGAGGTTATTGACACGCATAATATTTCAACATATTAAATCAACATCATTATAATTGCTGAGTGGCACTTAGTAGTCTAGTGCAGCAAATCTAAAAGGCGGCACGGACAACCATACAAAATCACACTGTATAAGGTGAAATGTTTATATTTTAAAAGTTGAAATATGTATTATTAAACAAAGAATTTTTTGTAGAAACAACATGAGTTCCAAATATAAGAAATGTGTCGTTCCGGGTTGCAGTAATAAGTCAACAGAAAATTCTGCTGTAAAATACTTTGTATTTCCAAGAATAGGCCAAGTTTGTTTTGTTTACACTGGTTAAATACAATTAACAATGCCCAATTATTGACATTGCAAATAGCAAATGACTTATGTTAGTTCCATATTTTCTGTTTTATATGCTAGTATTTTGAATTTAAATATAATAAATTGTGCAATATATATTTCTTTATTATTAGGCAATATTTTTTATTTATCGTATATTTTATATAATAGTTGTTAATAAATTATAGATAGTAAGTGTTTATTGTATTCAAATTTATCAAGGCCACTAAATATGAAGCATTGTGTTCATCAGAGAGAAACACTATCTGCTTTTCCCTTGTGCTCATTTTTCAATTCTAAAAAGCAACATTGTTGATCTCATAATTTAAATTTAGCGCCTATTTATTTAGTTATGGCAGTTTGTTCATAGGGGCAATTTGAGTACACATTTTTAACATTGACTGTCCTCTCTCATTTATCGCCTTTTCTCTAAGTAAACCTTATTTAATCTATGCACTAAAGAATATTATGTAGTTTCACGGGCATACCAAATATTAAAACCATAAAAAAGTAGGTAATATACGTAAAATTGAACGGTTCTTGATGACGAACTTCAACAGCACAGTTAGGTTAACTTATTGTATATTGCTTTACTACGTAGTCGTGCCTTGTTTGATATAGTATCAATCTGGGGTTAAGCGAGCGGTTTGTTTATCTATTTAGGGGCACGACCACATAATAACAGTATTCGGTAGCAACCTTCTCAGTGACTTGAGAGATTTTCGACACATTGTTTTTTACCTAAAAGGCTTAATTTAGATACATACAACCCTTTTGTCTGAGTCGAACAAATACAACAATGTTAATGCACAATTGAATTTATTTAAATAATATAATGATTTTAAAATGTTAAACATGCACAACAAAGTAAAAATAAGCGCAATAAATAAAATTAATGTTAAATCTGATTAAAAATATTAAATTGCGATCGATGCGACCAATCTCTATGCAATTTACAAATATTGCAATAAGTTTGTTAACACGTACTCTACTATGAACTAATTCTTTACGTTTTGCTTAAATAAAAGTTTTTCTACCTGAATTTACTGATGCTTTGAAAGGAAATTGCGTTTCTATGACCTTTGTTTAAGCAAACTTAATTATGCTTTCTATTATTAAACAAAGTTCAGATTAATGTTCTTTAAACTTAAATGTTTTAATAATTAGACACTCGCGATTTGCGTTCGCGACAAATAAGATTTAATCGAGAACTAACCATAATGATGCCTTTTAGTTGATTTTGTCGGGTGAAACGGATGTCCACTCTGGAATTGTTATAACACTCGGCACAGTGTTATTAAGTTGTTTGAATTAATTGGATGAATTCCCAACTCGTGGTGATCTTGTTTTAATTATTTTGCTGCAACGGACTTGCAGGGACTTTCACTGATAAACACATGAAAAATGTGCACTGTAAACATTTATTACGGTAGATCAGTAAAAGGCGTTGTTTTTCGTTAAGTTTGCGTTTCGGGAATTCTCATTGTCCAATAGGGCTGCTGGTTATTTAAATTTCAGTCATTGTCTTTGAACTAAAAGGTCATTTCTCGAATCTCACGTATGAATTTCTAATTTGCAAAAAAATGTGTTGCTTTGCGAGTTTCGGGTCTTAATTATTAGTTTACATATTTTTGCCACAAGTTTGTTAAATTTTCGCGTTTCTTTAAATTATACTGTCTGTAATAATGGTCACGTATTTATATTACCTGTACATCTTCGCTTTTAACAAATCTGCCGTTTCATAATATCTTTACAATCTATTCTAAAATGTTAAGAATAACTAATTTACGTTTGGTGTCTAAGAATTGTGTATACACTTTTATTTAATTCTTAGACATTTGATATGCCGGACCAATAGTGTCCATTATGCCTATTAAGAAATCCTGCCCTGCGAATGTAAGTTTGATCTGACCCAACGAATAAAGTATATGAAGGGAATGCCTTAAACACGTAAAGTTGTGTTCAAAAATACTGACCTTGACGGCGGCGTTAGCATGTTGCGCGCAAGTATTAGAAACGTCAAATTTATATTTACTATTCTATCATTGGCATGCGTACTCAAAATTAATAACAAATTCCAACAAATTAATGTATGCACGCTATAAACAGTTATTGCCCAGTAAGAAAATTTTGACTTTAAATAGTTTTTATTTTAATTATAATCAATTGAACATTATGAAATCTGCAGCAATATACGTTATTATGTATACATAATAAGCAAATAAATTTAAACACACGACTTTCTCTTATGCGATATGCAAATAATGTTCACAAATGATTAAATTATTTATATTTATGTGGGGAACGATAATTATAATGCTCATCCATTCAAATCACTAGACCCCTAAAACACTACACAGATAACTCCAGAGATTTTCACTAATAATTTGTTTCAATGGATTTTTTCAGAGAAGCTGTTAAGTTTGCGTAAAATAGCATCAAAGACATAAGAACCATAGAGAGCTTTAAAAACATTGTTATGGCCGTTTCTGAGAAAATCGCAAGAATAAAGTGGCGTTTATGGTCATTCGATTTTAACTAAATTCTTGCCATCTCATGTACGGAAGCTAGAAATATGACGTTTCAAATCGTGATGAAAGGTGCACGTGGAAGACAAAGAATTTATATTCTACACGGGAATAGCTCGGTCGTGCGGGCCGGGTTCTGGTACTGCTTTTGGGATGTCCTGAGCAACTCGGAAGGCTTCGTTCGTCTCGCTTCGCAGTCGGCATATTTGCGAAATGATTATTTATCGGGGAACGTCATTTGTTAAAATAACGTCGCTCGGACTTTGATCATGAAACGAATTCCGGTGATATTTATTTGATGATAATTTCGGTTTTCTGCGGTATTAAAAAGAAAGGTAATAATAATAATTTATTTACAAAAATTAAATGGAAATTAGAATAGCGTATTTACATAAATCAAACCAAAATTAAAATAGTTTATTTACGTGAATAAAAATAAAAATAGTTTTCTGGAAGTAGACAAAATGGATTAATTACAATTATTTATGAATGCATAAAAAGTCAGCTCTTGTATGAAATCTATGCGGCTGTTAATCTTTAGTATTGTCGCGACGTTGATGCAAGTTATTGACGCAACGTGTTCTGTTTAAGTCAAGTGCTGCGTTCCTGATAAGTTTGAACGCGAAGGTCGGCAGTATGCTTCGAGATCTAGGGACGGGTGCGTCGCTCTTGGCGGCCGCCGCGTACGTAGTTTATACAGGCAATAGTCAGGGACGGATATTTGATACGGTGGCGTTAGCGTGTACTGGCGACTTTTTTTTTCACTCAGTATCGCTAAGCGTCACAGCGTCTAGCGTCATTCGCAGGTCGCTACATAGCAACTCACCTGCAAATGACGGGTCGTTTTATGTGACAGGTAATCTAAGTTCAGCGTAGTTGTGCTTCCGCTATCAGTACAACTCAATGCACAACGACGTTGACGAGTGCTTGGCGTCGGGCAACTTGTTTGTGGTCGACCCAAAATTAGATATGTTGTAGATTCGGTAACGGTAACGCCAGGGATACTCGGTTACGAGGAGTCCTGAAGTTATATTATTCTATACTTCGGTCTATCCTCGTTACAGAGCAACTCTAGACAGAGCGTCGTTCTAGAATCTGAATGTATATATTTAGATCTTAGCATACGGCGCTTTTTAACGGATTATTAATTTGGACGGTATTCAGGATTTTAGCAGCCTTGGTGAGTCCACAAGATGTCACGTGAAGATTACTGTAAAATGTAATAACAAAATTCCTTGACTTTACAGAACAGCTTTTACGGTCTATGCGAGAAGCAATATCCTGTATTGAGACTCATACAAAGACTGTCTTTCGTTTCGCAAAATCGTCTTATTTATAGTTAAATTCATAATCGTATTCTTTGTTCAGTGAATATGGATTTCGACGGTTTTCTTTGTCTGCTGTCTAATCAATTTGGATAATAAATACATTTGCTTTAAACAAATCGTTGCACGACGTGACGCAATGTTGCGTAATACTATTTAATTACTTTTTTTTAATTAATTAATATTTAAATTATCTGAGACAGTTGCTTATGTTAATTATTTCGGTTACCAAAAGAGTATAGATTGATGTCAGACGGTAAA
The DNA here is from genome assembly GCA_024586415.1 of Phrixothrix hirtus. Taxonomy (NCBI): domain Eukaryota; kingdom Metazoa; phylum Arthropoda; class Insecta; order Coleoptera; family Phengodidae; genus Phrixothrix; species Phrixothrix hirtus. Next base: position 11,243 of record JAHWXV010315665.1, read on the forward strand.
CGGTGATTTATGCGTCATGTTGTGCAATTTTTATTCATTAACTTGTAGCTTATTTTATAACAGTTTTTAATTAAGCAAATTTTTAGTTTGCAATGAAAATAAAACAATACAGTCGCGTGCGGTATTTAACACATTCTTACAGTTCGTTTAGCCTTTAATGAAGTCTTAATTATTGCACTTACGGAATCACTAATATAGCTAAAACATGTAGAGTTCTCGAAATTCCATTAG
>JAHWXV010315866.1:0-13696 GCA_024586415.1 Phrixothrix hirtus
TCAAAACTATTTTGTCAGTTTTCTTGACATGAATGTTTAAATAGGTCTTAATCTTTAGATCGCATATATCTCTAACTAAGAAAAGGGCTTTCCATCTGTTTTTTTATGTTTATAAATTCTTTTATAATTTATGCAATTGTTCATTTTTACGAATCCATGTTTTCTGAACTTTACCTTTAAATGCTAAAATATTAATTAATGTCTTAACTAATGTGTAAAAAAGCGAGGCTATCAAAAACAACCGTTTTGAAATCTTCCAAAAATGAACACACCATTCGCATACAGGATTTTGAAACTGGACAAAGGTTGTGATGGTGTCAAATTTATAAAGAAAATCTGCACTAATAGAAACTGAATTAAACTCATGACGCCATGAAGTTGAACTGAGAACAACTCTGTACAGAACAAACGTACAGGTTTACGTAAATTTCAAAATTACGCATTAACGAAATACGTAGTACCTAAATGTAACTTAAAACTAATTTATGCGATATAGAAAAGGAAAAACACGCAAAATATTTAACCGAAGCATGACTAATTTTCATTGAGGTTCTTACTTCAAATATCACTGAAATTTGCTTGTAATTAAAAATTACACACACAAGAAGAAGATAAATAATAATGCACAAGTTACGCTGCGTTATTTTACTTCTAATAGGTACTCGACCTTTGATAACCATGGCCCAATGTTGCATTAAAACATTAGCAAAAAAAAGATTTCAGAACGAATTATGATTACACTTAAAATTGTAATTTAATAACTGCCAAACTTCCAAGTTTTAACGCAACGATCTTAACGATGTTTTAAGGTAACTCTTTAAACTGTTTTTACTTCTGCCGATATTAATAATACTTGAATATCTCGTACCATTATTTATTTTAATCTGATACCTTTTATCTGTCTTTGTAAATTCTGTATGGATTTTACCGCACGGAGGTAGTGTTAAAAGCTTTTTGGTGAAAATTGAGATAACAAGGTTTATCAATTACAACCATTTGCGTAGGTAATATAACGTTTATAATAAAATACTCTAGATAGGTTTTATTTCATTATTGGAAATCTACATTACATAAGTATGCTAAGAACGCGTTTATTTGTGGAAGATTTAATAAAAAATATTTAAGCGTCTTATCTGGTCAGTAAAGATGAGTACTAATATTTTTAATTTACACAAATAAAAAGTGGCCGTTTTATGCATTTAATTTTAGGAAGAAAACTCGAGTTGTATGAATAAAATGCACTTTCAATAGCTAATTCGCGTTTTGAATTAAAATTATTTTTAACGTTTAAATTGCATCTTACATGTGAAAGCGCTTGGGCTGAACTCTGTGATTAGGTTTTACTTGTAACGAGACGGAGATTGAACTAACATATGTTGAAATTTCTTAACCGCTAAAACTTGATTGACCATAATATCTAGAAGATGAAAACTGTTGTTCTCACGATCATGAGTTTTCCATATACTTTGATTCTGAATTAATATAAATATATAAATTTAGCAAACAAGTGCATAATTCAAATAGCGCAGCAAATGTTCAAGTTTAATTTCCTTGCCAATTTACTGTCTTTTTTATACATTCAAATATGATTTATATTCTAATAAATATTTGGTTCGTATATTTTATTATCAATTTAAAATAAAATGTTTATATTTTAAATAAAATTGGTTACAACATAACCGATACTTGTAAGTTATGTAACTTAAACATAATTTAAAGTAATTCCACTACTCTGACAAAATCTGCAGTTATGAAACTAGAAAGCAATGTAGAGATACATCTAAAGTAATACTTGTTTGTTTATTTACAATTTTACAATAACCACTAAAAGGAGGCAACGCTTTCAGTATGGGTAAGTCTTCCGCTCGTTTATTCCATTATTACATAGTTCCAAATAAATAATTTTTAGGCGCAGATTGCGGCGGCTATCTAAAACATTTGTATCTTAATAAACTTTTGTTTTATTTATAGTAAATCTTTAAAGAAAATAAGAGATATTTATGTTACAAGGTTGGTATTGATAATCACTATGGCACGCGTCATCAAAATTATTGACCTCGGCTGACGCCTCGGTCGACAACACAAGTGCCATAAAGATTCATTACGATCTGTGTAACATATAAAATTTTATCTGCTAGGGTAAACTAGCAAAAACTGAAATGTAAATTAATATTAGCTTTAAATAGTTTGGAAATATTGTTTAAGTTAAAAATGGGAAATATGTTCGTTTTTTAGTAACGAATTATTTATTTATAATGTTTTCATTGCATTATTGAAATCCCATTACAGTACCCAGTGCTATAACGAATCCCATTACGACACTCAGTTTCATAATTAATAACATTATGACACTCAAATAGGAGTGTTATTATAACATGCTAGCAAATAAACAGTTTTATTAATAGTATAACAATTAAAGAGTTGGGTTTTCAAGAAATAGTTTTTAAACATGTTTCAATTTTATCTATTTATACTTGATGTAAGCCAATAAGCGATCACAACATATATATCAAAGCCAATTAAGCAAATATAATGCCAGAAATTCTAAAACGGTTTTTTACGATTTTCCCGTAGAGCCAAATTGTTTCCTTACTTTTTTGTGAACGCATGAGGGGCTGAGAATGCATAATTTGATTTTTGAAATCATTTCGAAACGGCATACATCAGCTATCAACTTGAAAACGTGAAGATTAGTCACAAAAGGCGGAGTCAATATGTTGCTCAATTACAATAACTCCCTGAGTCCGTATATATCTTCGTTATGGAGTCTGAAAATAAAAGTAGAGTTACAAGCCAAACTACTAACAACACTTTTTTTGTCCATATTTTTTGCAAACAAATCAATCACAGCACTAATCTATTATATGTTGTCTATAACTGTTTATAAAACGCAAATTAATAATTGTTAATCGAACTGGCGCTGTTTTAGCTGGCTGTACGCAACTACTGTAAAATACAGCTAAACCACTAGTATTCGTTATGTAAACGTGACGATAATAGATTCTAGGCGCCACGGAAAAATAAACGGACCATGGCGTAAAATAAGAAAGAGTTATTAATTGAGAGTTGCATTCAGATGAACAATTCGCGCTTTATCGTATCCAAGTGCGTTAAAAGTATCAAAAAGAATAGGATCTCAGCGGGTGAACAGTTTTCTCTTAAAAAACTAATAATTGTACCCGTCGGCGAGATATAGTCATCTTACCTACAGAGATTATTACCGGGGTTAGAAAACCAATGTTTTTGGAGTAATTGAACGATAAGGTTTGAGGCAATTAATGTTTCATTTAATCCTACATGGACCTGAATATTGGCAAAAGGACATGAACTGCTTGAAACTTTCGTAACTGGTATTTTCCTTTGCCTCTAAGTAGATTGACAATCTAATTATCATCACATTACATCGCGCTTCTTCATTATATCTTGATCAGTCTTCTACGAAACTTAACGTAAACTCATATATCAAATACGGACGGACTATTTCGATTTGAGTTCAAAATAAAATGGACCAACATTTATTTAAAAAACTGTTAACGTAATTTTTAATTTCAATGTAAAATAACTTTTAATTTTGATATAACACAAAATACGACCGCTTCCTTATTTGTATTGCTTTGAATTGCTAATTATATTTATTTTATTGTACCAGCGTTTACAGCATTTCCTCGTTCGAAGCATTTACGAAACCCAATTAATGTTACACCTATAATGTCGTTAACAATAAATTAAAGTAAACTGGTAGCAGGCATAATTTCCCTGAGTGGCGTTGTGAATAATTTTGTCAGTTAATTTAAGGAACTCCTTCGTCAGCCAATGCTTTATATTTTGAACAGATATATTGTTAGTTTGAGATTGCTTTAATTGTTAAATTGATATAATTTTATACATGTAATCTGTGGACCCATATTTCGTTTACTTTATAAACATACTCAGTGTATTTTTAGTTTTATTTGAAGTAAATGTGTTAAGTTCAAAAAATCACCGACAATAGTGTATGTGTACCAGAAATATCAGTGTTCGCAGTAATAGCTTTAATAAAATTAATAGCACTCATTTTTGTATTATCAAGATTAAACTGCTCAACTTTGTATCCAATTTACCTAAGCATTTTTGTTTATACCGTGTGGCTTATTGGAAGCTCTCGCTTGTTATCGTTAACTTTGAGTAGAGCACTCCATGAAAGCATTCGCTTGATGAACGATATGGTCTGGAAAAGTAATTAATCATTTCACCGATATCAAATAAATTGTTATATACAGGGTGAACCATTTCTCGGTTCTCCTTTTTGACAAATATTTAACCAATATTAGTGAAGTAATATACAAGGTATAATGTCCATATTAGCCATCCCATGTCCGACTTCCTCGTACACAGGAGAAGCCAGAATAATTAGAGTTTGACGCATTGTGCCTTTTCGTCCAGCTCAGACCATTTTCCGAATCTGCAATAACCGTTGGAATGTCTATCCCAGTCCTGAAGGAGGTTTTGGACATCTATATGCGCTTCCTTGTAAGCTAACCCCGTCCTGCAGGAAAGACTAGGAAACAGTGGCGCTCACAATTCCCACTGTGGTTGAATACTCGTCAAGTCTGTTACATGTTTTATTTACCATTCAGTCTTGCGACAAAGTTTTCTAAAACTACTATGAATTTTATGTCGTAAAAGGAGCTTTTATTTACTACGAATTGAATTTAAAATTGTCCGCGTAATTTAAATTGCTCTATATAATATTTATTTTTATACGTAACTGACGATTTCGTCTATCATCGAGTGGTCGGTAGACTTTAATTTGATTTAATATTTCGACTATATTGGGAGGTTTTCAGCTATTTAGTAAGAGAAGTAACGTCTATTTTAGAACGGAAGTTATCTTCGAGCCATTTATGGTAAAGATTCTTTGTGGAACATCTTCGAAGCCAACTTAGTTTTTGTAGGCACACGTTAACTAGTAGCTGATAACTTATATCGCAACCAACAAAACACTGCGTACTTCTCAATTTGTCCTTTTGTACCTTTTGCGCCATTTTTATATTTAAAATTATGTGCAGTCAACCATGTGCCAACAACTTGCGATTCAACAAACCCAGAACTAGAAATTTTAATTTGATGACAAAAAAACGTTCACCAGAAGCATAGCTTACTGTTAATATCAGAAAGGTTTTTAAAACAGTTGCGGTGTTCGGAAAAAATGATTGTAAGCCTTTAATATCAGAACTATAACAAACATTTTCTTCTTTTACTTAACAGAAAGTATACTATTTCATCATACAAGTGAATTTATCTAAACACTTTCCAATTTCAACTACGTGTCGTGGCGGAAATAACATGTTGTTTTCTTATCAACTTGTTGAATCAGTAGTGTTTATTTGGTGTATACACTAACCTATCCAAATACATATCAATTGCAATTTTTATTCGTTCATAGTTTTACGCAGACAAAAATTGAACATTTAATTTTAAACATATTCAATGACATTTTTATAAGGAACACAACTTTGATATTTCCTTTTAGGACCATTTTAATTTTTAAAATTTGTTGAAAATGATTTTTCATTTTTATAAAACGTTCTTTTGTTATTTTAGATATTTTTGATAGTGCTCATTTTTATTTAAACACAAAATTATTCTTAAAAATTGTGTTATTTAGTTGTACAACACGTCAAATGGAGAAATACTAAATTGTATGTTGTTTATAATCTTGAATCCTTTTTGTGTTTATAAACAAAACTAAGGACATCACTACGCCTACAACTTTAAATTACATTAAATATAGGTCTTATAAGGGCAAAAGCAAAGCAGGTGAACTGTATTTTTTCTGTTTATTACATTTCAGAATCTAAGTAATTTTCCTTAAGTTGTCTCAACTAGAACTTGAAGATATGATCAATACAATGACAACTGTAAAACTTAACTTTTTACAGGATGTATTTAAAGTTCTCATCTCCATCGTTAATACACGCTTGTCCCTACGACGTGTAGTGATTGTGCATTTGAAGGAGCATTCCGAGAAAACTAAAATAATTAAATTAATAAACACATAAAACGAAAATTAAATACTTCGGCAACAAAAAGCATTGATACTATAATTCAACGGCGTTTCATTATACCAAAAATCCTGATACTGACACGAAGTCATTTTGCATGTTTTTATCATTTATTTACGTTAAACGACACGTTCAGTAGTTCTAGTATTGCAAGGACCATCAAACAATTCTTTAGCAATATTTTAACGGCGCTTTATTCGAAAACGACAAGGAAGTTTTTAAAAGAATGCTTTTCTGTTTATTTAGAACTACCCTTGCGTGTATGATTCAAATTTGTTGGTATATTTTAATTTCACCCTATATGCACTGCTACACATCAACATCTTGGAATGTTGTCTTATCGCAAGATTTTGCACCTGATGTGTTCAAAATTATGATAGTTGTTATTCTAAAAATCTCTACTATGCTCATTATTCATATTTTGTACTTATATCTTATTTTTGGGCTTCCATGAGGCCCCCCAAATATGAAGCCCTAGACTAGGACATAGTGTGCCTATTGGTATAACGGGCGTTTGTCAAATATCTAAATTTGTCGGTCTATGTTGAATTTGCGAGAGCACTAGATGGTTTTTTTTAAAAAACTGCTTTAAAATTTATTTAGAATACTAATCAGCTAATTGTAAAATGCTTGTCAAGCACTTTTTGTGTCATCTTGGAAATGCGACAAATGTTTTCTTAATAGATTTTTGTTTCAATAAATACCACTAAATACGTTCTGTTTGTTGTTCAGTTTAATATTTTTTGGGTCGATAGTAAAAGATAAAATTTTATTGTATTGTATTTATTATATTATGTAAACAATTATTCTTCGTGATTTTTTATTTAGTTAAGATGAGTATAGAAATTAAACGTAATTACAAATTTGAAGATTTTTCGTACAATCTTATAAATAAATTATTTAAATGAAGAAAAATTAACATAATTACAATTCCGTTGTTTAACATATAAACAAGGTTTTTAATAGGTAGAAAATTTAAAAACCTAAACGAATTCTAAATATAAACTTCCTCGTGTCTCCTAAGGCAACAACGGCGTCGAAGTATGAATATCGTAAAGTTAATCGAGCGAGGTCCTTAATCGAGGTCGTCCTTTATGTTAAACGCCTATCTGATTATATAGTAGAGATTACAACACTTGATGTTACGATTATGGTCACCGACACGATGACAACCGTAGTGCAGACTTGCAACCTGTAATAATGTTGTATTAAAAAATCCCATTGCCTTAACCAAACAGATTTCAACTAACCCGCCATTATATCAAACCTTAAATTCTCTCATTTAGCTTTCCAATAGGTAAATTAAACTTCATCTAAAATAGAATTGAGGTCAAAGTTTCAGGATTGGAAACTTGCCCAAGCTCTAATTAGTTGCTCTGACAAATTAGATAAAACAATATTCGGACACCTTGCTATTACATAATTTTATATGATTAAATATGAATTTAATATTTCAATAATACAAAAAACATCACAAATTATAATATTTTCATTATGCTATAAATGTTACGTTAATTAATGCTCGTATTCACTTATATTGTTACATTATTTCTACTTGGATTTAAGTTTGAATTTTATTACTGTTACCGCACTTGACAAGGAAAAATGCCGAAGTAAAAATAGCACAACTTACCTGTATAGGTTTAAAATTTCGTATAGCTAACAGAATTAAGATTATAATTATGATTAATCTACATTTTGCGAACAATTAACGATGAACTTTTCGGCAGGCGGTGCATCGATATATATTTAAAGCTTGTGTCGCCTTATTTGTGATGGAATTCAACCTGATACTAATATTCTTGCCGTAAAAACGGCGTCTCTTACTTACGAAGGCATAAGGATTCTTTTGGGTTTTCTTTAACAGTTTCCGGCATCTTCTTCCTAAACTTCAAGTTTACCGTTGAATGAAATGGAGCTGTCCTGAAACAAAGAATACCAATCAGTGATTTTTTTTGAATAAAGCACCTATTTTGTATGACTTACAGCTTCCTCATGTTATGACGTACAGTTCATAAAGTAAAAGAAATTTCGTGGAAGTAAACTCTTCCGTCATAATTGTAGAATCATTTTTCATAAGTACGGTAGGTACGGAGAGTAGGTCGTGGGCGAGTAGTAGTGCTTCGTAGGTTCGTAGAATATCCCTTAAGAAGCGATGTATTTCGTACTAAACTTGAATAGCCCTGAATCTTCATTAATCTTCACAATAGCTATAAGGAACAAAACTATGAAGGTACCAAAGAGTATATATAGTGTAAGAGAGCTCCAAATTTTAGTAAATTATAAAATCATAATTATTGAGAATCACCTCATATGGAGAATTTAGATACGCGTCATCATAATCTAAATAGAGTTAGTCCATTTTCTGTCAAAATAAATAGTTGGAGTTCAATTTTAGAATATTAAAATAATTATTCAATATTGTATGCATATTTTCTTTATAAATCCCATTTGAAAAATTGCAATAAATGAATTCGTAACCATCAGTTTAGATTACAAATATTTAAATGCGGCATAATAAAATCCCGTTTGTATCAATAACACCAGCAAGGCCTAGGAAACTGGGAACGCGGTAACTGCCTTCGCCCCTCTAGTGTGTAAGAATGCAATCCCGTTGGATCTTAAATAAAACTCGCAGTATCGTTTCGGGAGTTCCGTTAGATTGTAGTGAAATATAGTGCAAATAAGTGTGCAATCTCTATTTTTTATTATAACGATGCGTTAGAAACTGTTCAGTTCAGGGAATTAGACGTAACCCAGTTGGGGAATTTTAGGACCAACAGGCACCAGTAGATAGTATTCTAGAATTTAAAGTAACTAGCGCGCCTCACCGTACTCTTCTTCTAACACGTAAGATTTCTGATGAATCCTGTCTTTAGAAGTTCAGCTAAGCCACTTTTATTTTGTCGCTGTCAACGTTTCGATACGCATTGATCACCAACGCCAGCTCAAAAATCTAATAAATGTAAAATAAAAATTGGATCGCTTAATTTAAAAGACAATAAATATTTATTTCGATCCTGTACATTATTTGAACTAAAATCGTAGCGTAATAACTAGTAGTTGAATTTTAAAATAATATACCTCATGTGGTTTGTTTATAAATATCTTACTGATTATTACTAATAACCTCTGTTGTTGATTTTACTTAAGTCCAATTTGTACATCGTAATCCTCGATTAGTTTACGATGTTTATTTTAATAATCTCGAACCTGAGATTTTACCATGCATATTTGAATTCAATATATCCACTATTATTTGAAATACAAGGGCCGCTGCTTTCATTTCGGAATAAAAGGAAACGAACTTACTTAAAATTTAAAAATTGATTTATTGCTTTTCAAAATATACCTTTTTACTCTCTATACATTTTTTCATGCGACTAAGCTAATTGTCATGACATTATTTCCACTCAGAAGTCAGCACATCCAAAATTCCATTCTTGAACGCTACGTCATTTGACAATGAAAATCGTTAACCATACACGCGATGTTTGAGTTTTGGAAGCGTAAAAAAGTAACTAGGATTTAAATCGGTACTATAAGGGGGATGATACATTAATTCCACATTCTGACTGGCCAAATAATTTACAGTTTTTCGTGTTATATGTGATCTTGCATTGTCGTGATACAGAATAGTTCGTCGTTTTTTATTTTTTTTCTGCAGTTCAGACAAAGCATGTAGTAAACAAATGGTTGTATACCACTCAACATTTACAGTTTTACGGTTTTATAAAGGTATAGTAACCACCTAACGAGTTTTAATACAAAATAAGCGTTTATATGTTTAAAAACACTGCAATCACGAACAACTTTAGTTGTCTTTGCTTCATTTTGAAACACTCAAACAATCGACTGTTGTTTTGTTTCAGGTTCATAGGCATACAGCCAACTTTCATCGCCACTGAGAATATCGTATACCAAATTTGATATAGCTGAGTCGAATCGATTAAGTTTTTCTCGGCACCGTTTGACACGAGCCTGTTTTTGAGCCTCAGTCAAATTATGGGGAATCCACCGTAAACATAATTTTTTATATCCAAGTGCTCATGCAAAATTTGATTTAATTATTTCATGTCGATGCCTAAGGAAGATTGAATTCCTCTATAAATTACATGACGATCTGCATTTATCATTTTTCGTACGGCATCCATGTTTTCTGCTAGTTTTGATGCCGTTGGCCGTCCTTCACGAACTTCATCACTAAGGTTAAATTCTTAATACCACCGAAACATAATTATTCTTGATGGTGCCTCATCACCAAAATCAGTTTTTAAATCAACGAACGCTCCTTTTTACTTCTTTTCAATCGATAATAAAACAAAATCATTGCTCGATTTAAATCTGTTTTTCCGAGTTTTGTTTACTTTAAAAGTAATCTGTAATAGAACGGCTCTATATATGCCCTTTCTGCTACAGTTGTTTGGCAATAGAGGTATCAAACTTTATGAATTTTGTATGTCAATTATCCTACGAACCGTAGTGTTGCCACATTCCGAAATTTAAGCAGCATCGCTTGTACTTCTTTAATGAAATGTTTTACTTTTTAAAATTTCTTTATTTAATTCTAGCAGTCAGGTAAGAACGCATTGTAATCTGAAGAGTATATCGTTACCCTTGCATTACAGTTGTGTAACTGGTGAAATTAAAAAATCACATAAGTTGTCATATTCCCTAAAAGATTTCGAACTGTGGTCTTCATTCTGTCGTTCTTTATAAGAAATCAGGTCAATTAATGAAGTGGTGCCCTCCTGGTTATGACTACTATACCGATAGCTAACGTCATCGGTGTATAGGAACTTACCAAGAAAGTTTGACCCATAGCGCTTCCTTAGCTGTCCGCGCAAATGTGTAAATTCCAACCTCTGTAGGTGAGTAGTGCCATTTTCTACAGTTACAATAGTCAAAACGGAACTTCCTAGATAAAGTAAAAAAATAAAGGACACCGCTGTGGTCTTTTCGCGATGACGCTGGTTCTTTACCTCCGGAATTAAACTTTCAACATAATCGCCACAAAGTGCTTCTAGGTTGTAGATACTTAGGTTAGATTTTTGGAATCCAATTAGGACAGTAGTGTCTGTACAAAGCAATCTTCATGTTCGAATGTAAATCAAGGATAAGAGAAATTAACTATGCGGCATCCCCGTCTACACATCCCTTTATCACGAACGACGTTCCTCCAGCTTAATTCGAAACGACATATCATTAAGATGGGATTTAATTGGATGAGCTTTTAAGGAAAATAGTATACTTTTTGCGATTCCTTTTTATATTTATATTTTCATACTTAAATTACAGTTATTTATCTTAAAATTTTATAATTCACATACTTCTACTGCAGATGGTATAAGTATATCGTTTTTAGAATATATTTATTTTTCTGTGAAAATCGCTTTCGCATAATTTGGTTATTCCAGCTCTGATAGTGAAAGGAAGAAAGATGTTCTTAAAAATCGCAATGAAAAATTAGGTAACCTACATTCATTTTGATCGATATAAGTTGTAATTTAAATTATCGAGATTTCTAAAGTATTATACCTATGATCAGAATGCTTGTGCTTTTGTGCATACATTTAGTTTTTACGCGTTATGTATTATTCTTTATCAATAATGTATTGCTGATTCCCGCATTACATTGGGATACACTTCTATACCATTAATTGGCATGGACAAAAATAAAATTGTTTGAAAGAGTTTCCTAGGTAATTAATCTACCATCAAGATTCCTTATAATTATGCAAGGTGCCGTCATCTTTTTTATGAATCTACGTGATCTCTTCATCATGCTCTAAGATACTTTATACATTTTTGTACTGGTGCTTAATTTTCTTACCTATAAAGGATGTAAACCTTTTACCTCAGCTATCGCAGCACACGGACAGTTGAAAAAGTTATAGTCTCGTTAAATTGTTTCCTCTAAAATGATTTAAAGTAATTATATTCTAAATTTTGCTACGTATTAGTTACTTCAATTTAATTAATCACAATTATTTTATACATTATAAATTGTATTATAATTTATATATAAAAATGTTTTGATATTAAAATAGTTTAACTATTTGTATCTTTGAATTTATTCAATGTTTAAGTAACATTTATTTATTTCAGCTTTGAAGTTTTATCTGTGACTGACGAAAATTAGATTTTTTTTTAATAATATCAGGCACTTTTTCAGCACAGTTTTGCTTCTATAAGTGTTTTTCGCTCTTCACTTCACACTTTTCACATAACTCGTTATCGCGGGATCCAATACAATGTGAAGGTTGATTGAGCACTTTAACTTTTATCACTGGCACTTTATTGTGTGGGATCTTTGAGAAGTAATTCGTATAGATCTTGATGAATTTTTCGCTTCAATCGTTGGTGAATAGACTTTCCGTCTGTTATGTATCACTCGAGTACTGCGAAACCTTTGGTAAAATATCTTTTCGTAACAGCCTTGGGAACACCATGCATTTCTGAGGAACTATTTGAAATTCACAACAGTTCTATTTTGTAGTACCTGCAGTTTTCTTATATGTGTCTTAGCAGATTCTTTCCAAACACGGAAACATATGTGATAACGGGTCAGGGTTTAGATTAATAAATTATTGTGCCGCAATCAATTTTCAAGCGGGACTTTTATTAATAATGGGATACAGTACGATTAAGCGCGAATCACATTCATTTAAGGCTCCTCTACACTAGATTAGGCAACCCAAAATGCGATAATCAAATATTAATAATTTTTAACAGTCGCAATTAGAATATTTAAAAAATATTTCTGAAGTGACCTGTAAAATAGTATGAATTTATAAACAATTGTTTTATCCACATGTTTTAATTAATTACGCAAACGTAATATTTAAAAAACGGTATTTAATACTTTTTCAATATTACCCTTACGCAATTAATTAAAAAATGTGGATAATACTATTATTCGTAAATTCATACTATTCCACAGGTCACTCCAGAATTATTTTTTAAACATTTTAATTACATCGATTAAAAATTAATAATATTTGATTATTGCATTTTAGGTTGCCTAATATGGCGTAGAGTAGCCTTAAATTTCTTATTTAAATGATAGCACCATGTGAGTTGACAATCCAGATAAAGACTTAGATATTTCACTACACTTTTGGGTTCCATTCGATATTACTTTGTTCTATACAGATATTAGGTATATTGCACAAGCACCTTACGTAAAGATCTTACTTATACTTTAGTAGAGTTAATTTTAATTTTCCATCAATGGAACCATTGCAGTATGTAATTTAAAAAGTTCTCTAATTCCGCTACGGCATCATCAAGACTTTCATTTTGGACCATAATGACTATCATCGGCGTACATTGCCATTAATCGACTAGGAAAACCTTCGAAAACCTCAGAAACGATGTCATGAATGTAAATATTATAAAGTATTGGGCCTCAAATAGACCCTTGAAGTACATCGGCAGACGTTTTTTGGTAGAGGAAAGTGATGGATTAATTCTAACACTAAACGTTCGGCTAATTAAAAAGAATTTGATTATTAGTAGCAGCTAGTCGGGAGTACTAATCTCTGGTAGGTTGTGTATTAATCCGTCAATCCAGACCTTGTCAAACGCTAGAAATAGAAATATCGCTCTTGTGAACCTCTTCTGTTCAAAGCCTCTCTCATAGATTCGGC
>JAHWXV010315870.1:0-11452 GCA_024586415.1 Phrixothrix hirtus
CACGGAAGGTTAATAAATAATAAGTATTATATTCCGATAGCAGTTACATACAAACATTTTCTTCATCGTCTTCATTGATTTCAGTGTCAGTACTTTCACCACCTCCCTCATCAGTATCACCCTCATCTTGCATATTAATGATTAATGGTTTTACGGAGATAACAATGGCATTTCCCTTCACGCTTTTCTTCAATTTTCATAGCATGACTAACACAATTAGCCCAAACCTCTTATGGTACATTTTGCATGGCTGATCGACAAAGTTCCAAAACATCTTTTATTTTAAAAGTCGCGTTTAACTTCGCTACCTTATTTTTAACATATGCCCAAACCAATTCCATTGGATTAATTTCACAGTGTGCCATTGGAAGTCACATAAGCTTCAAATTATTCTCTTGTACATCTTTGACAATTTTATCCAACAAATATTTTTTTGGAAAACTGTATGTGCGAGATAATTCCATCAGTTCAGGTCTCCTGAAGTTGTTAAAATTAATAATTCCTTTGGGCAAAGGTACTTTTCTGTTTATTAACCATTCTATTATGCCTACTTTCCTCCATGTTGTTGTAGGATTGCGGAAGTTTGGATCTAACATTGTATGATAAGGAGGTTGATCAAGAATAATTTGATTTCGCGGGAATCACAGTTAGTACATGCTTGAACCATTCTTCATAATGCTGTTTATTCATTTCATTATCTGACCCATTTTTACCAATGAGGCATTTCAAATAACCTGGTAAAAATCCATTTTCATTACCTATATGTAAAATAATAACTCTTTGTCCTGTCACAGATGGCCGTTTGATTCCACTTCTGTACCCATTACTTTCTTGAATGGTTCCCCTGCAATTGCCAAAGCTATCACGAATTTATGGCGTAACAATTTCTACCCAGCCAAATTTTTTAGAGTGATTTGCGCCGCAGTATAAAATATATTCCAACCTGCATTTCTGTATCTTTTGATAGTGGTTAAGTAGTCCACTCGTCGAGCAGCTGTACTATTCTTTTCCATAAGTATTGATTTACTTTCTAGTAAAAGTTCATTTCTTTTACCCATTTGTTTAGCGTAGAAGTACAAACTTTAGGAAAGTGAGGATTATCGTCTTCATCCTTTGATTCAATTCGTTTATTGTTAGATATTGTTTTTCCATATAAAAAATGAATATTTGTCTTCTTATAATGCTTTTCATGAAATTATCAATTTCTATCTTAGGCCTACCACTTCTGGGTTTATTTGCTGCAACAGTGCTATAAACCCTTGGTTTATGTGAAATCCTTTCAACACTGCGTGTGCTAATTCCCAAACATTCCGCTGTTCGCTTTGTTGCTTGTTGAAGATTAATGTTATTTATGCCAAGCCTTTTTTCCATTTCGAAATACGCTTTAATTTTCAATACAATTTTTTTAAATTGTGCGGAAATGTCTTGAGACATTTTCTTTGAATTTTAGAAAAAGTAACACTTTCACTTTACAATACACTGTGTATCATTATGCTCTTTTGTTTAAAATGGGATTTCTTTTATAAAAAGCTTAAATCGTTATCACAACGTCCTTGCGTGGATTTTCTTTATCAATATCTATTAATTTGAAAAATATTTATCAACAAAATCGGTTAGTATTATTGAAACCATCAAAATATGTTTACATTATTACGCAAATAATAATTTATTATAACAGAAACATGTTTTCCGCTTACCTCAGAATGACCTTCAATGCGGTTAGCTACGAATTAACACATCGACAGCAGTTATTTGCATCTCTTTAAAAATCTTTCGCTTTTAATTATAAGACAACTTTGAATAATTTGTTAAAACCAATTAACTCTTGTTGTTCAAATAATGTTAATACATCTTATACAAAAGGAAATTTTCAATATTCATTACAAATAACGGATTGCTGCGAATTTACTTTTTTATAAGAAATAGAGAAACTACAAGTACTTTCTAAACTATAATATACGCCATCTATTTTTCCAGGTTTGAACTGTATTCTATTCCAATTTCGTTAAATTTTGTTTACCAATAACAAAGTTATAAACTCTTTAAAATAAGCCTTGTTAGAAAACGCCAAATTATTGTCCTTTTTTGTAAAAAATTTATAACATTTACGAAATGGGTTAAGGTAACAAAACGAAATTTCTCAATTATAATGACAAATAATTTGTTGATAAACTGTAAAAATTACACAAAAATTGGCCTCGCCGTTTGTAAATAAACTGATTTGAAAGTGAACCGCCAACACTTATTACTTTAATAGTAGTATAGACACTCGACACTCGTATATTTTAACCTTCTACTCTAAGAAAATGATGACTTATGATCATTTGTTGAGATAGCTGTGTAGATGCAGGCGTTGAGCTTAACTAATCTGCATTTATTTGCTTTCCCCTTCTTTAGATAAATGTTAATATTATACTTCACTGAAACTAAGGAATACAGAAATCAATTTTGTTAATGCAGAGTGACAAAATTAACACGGTTGCCTAACCTAAATATCCAATGTCACTACAGCTGTTTTATCGCAGGTGTCACATACAAAGTATGATTTTTAAGTAAGCACAGCTCAGCGGTCGCCGTTTTGCACATGTGCACTGAGTGACTGCACCCGTTAACTTGCTATAAACGCAACTACGTGAGCAGTAGTCTTTGTTTATATTCACATGTGCGTGTTTAAAATGCCTAAAGTCATTGAAAATCACAGAGATTGTGGAACATAGTACATTTTTACTACTTCTTTTGGCGAGGTAAATGCATAACGCTTAATTAAAATCGATAATTGAAATTACTTCATGCTACAGTTATGATTAAGGAAAAAGAAAACCGATGAGTACAATGCGGAAACAAAATGTGAATGTGTATGATGGATGTATATATTATTAATAAATCACAATATTGTCATTGTTTTTAGTATATTCCGACGTCTAAAATACGCGTGAGAAAATATAAATAAGTGTTTATAAAACTAACCTTTAAAAAAAACTACTGGAGAATGGCGTGGGTAATTAATGCTTTAATGCACTAATGTAAGTTAATTTAAGGACCCTATGATTTATCTGAAAGGGTGCCACATCGCTAATTTAACGCATATTTCACCATGTACCTTAATTTATTGAGCCCGCCTCGTAGTCTGATGAAAAAACTGGAAGATATTGTATAAGTATGTGACGAATAGTAATTTATTACAGAAAGATATGCTTCAAATACTTAAATCACTAAAAATTAAGACAACTTGTAAGAAATATTAATTGTTAAAATATGCCATAATTTGCTTTATAAAAAAAACCTATAATACCAATTTCAACAAAAATTTATTGAGAAAACGTAGTAACTAAGTCAAAAACGAAGAAAACTGTTATCCTGAATTATATAATGATTAAAATTAAATTGCAAACTAGCAACAGAATTCAATATTTGTTGCTTATTTACCAAAATAAAACATCAGGACTGCATTCGGTTACGCGGTGACAGTTAAAGTTCGAAAACACTTACGCTATTCGTTAGACTTTTGTCGGATACAGGTTGAGGTGGAAGCGAAGACGCTAATTAAGCATTAAAAATGGCAATCTCAAACCAGTACAGTATAATTAAAGAATAAGTTATACCTTTGAAACCCGGGCTGCAGTAAATTTACTTGCTAAGGCAACCTTACTCTTCTTAAGGGCAGTCCATAATGTTTAACATTGGATTTTATAACTTATAACAGGTTGAAACGTACTTCAAATGGATAAATTGAGTTTCTTAAAAGTAAATTTAACATTTGATTAAAGTTAAGTGCTTAGTTGATAATTAAATTGTTCTGATATTGTAATGATTGTAGTGATACCTTACGGCTCAAATCAATTACGTGATGCCTCGGGAGACGTCAGTACGGAGACGGATTCAGGTTCATAAATTTAAAAAGAAGATTATAATATACATGGGCTTGAGATATTTACTCTTTATAATTGGCTTAGCCTGTTTTATAAAGGGTTATATAAGCAGAACTAATAATTCTATTCAAACCTCTACTCATTTACAATTCAATTTGTAATTATATAAACCGCTAATTTTGCACTCGGACTCGACTTATTGTATTAGCCGTAAAACTTTATATATACTACTCAAAACGAAAAAGCAACCACTTGAAAAGAATTAAATAATTTTTTTGTACAATATTTGTTAAATAAATTATGGTTTCTCGTTTCTTCGAAAAAGACAATTCTTCAAACTGTAAATTGCTTAAACTTATCACATATATTAATTTAGTAATAAGAATGAAAAATGTCAATAACTGCATTAATAAGCTTCATTTTTTTTACATTTTCAAATAAGGCAGTTTCTTAACACTATAATTAGTAGTGGGTGTGCCCTCCTTTGGCTCTGATAGCTTCAGCACAACGACTGGGCATACTGGTAATGAAGTTTCACATGATCTCATAGGTAGTTGCTCCCATTCTTGAGTAAGAATTGCTGCAAGTTGGTTTATGTTTTCTATAGGTTACCGTTCCAATAATCTTCGTCCCAATACATCCCACAGGTGTTCGATAGGATTGATATCTGGACTGCTTACCAGCCATTCCATAACTACGATATGGTCATTTAGAAAAGTTGACGCTATTCTAGCTACGTGTGGTCTACCATTATCTCGTTGGAGAATGAAATCTGCTCCAATATTGTCAGCAAAAGGAATCACTTCTAGTTTTAAAATATCGCTTATGTAACTTAAAGCAGTTAGGGAACCGTTCGCAATTACCACTAGATACGTGCGCCCTGTTAAACATATTCCAGTCCATACTATAACAGATTCTCATGCAAAACGGACAGTTTCTTGCACAGCTGATTCCAAATATTTCTTGTATAGAAGGCTAATTAACGAGCATCGTTTTACCTTACGTCAGAGGGCGTGTTTTAACAACGATGGTAATAGTTCGATTTTTAATATCTATTGTGAGTTTACGTTGGTATATCAAAATAGCGGATGAGTTCTTGTTTATACTATACGGAACCGTTCGGATTTATTTAATTAAATCAGTTTGAATTTGTGTATTTTGTGTGTGGAATAATGAAAGTTAGTGCTATGTGTTTTAATTTGAAAACTCGCTAAATTCACTTAAGCTTTTTTTGTGTGTCGAAACTTGGAGTACGGGAAAAATATTTCCACGGAAGGTAAATAGAATAATAAGTACGTAATTTTTCGGATCTCATATCAAATTTTTATGCATGCTTTTCTAAATTTAAATTTAAAGATTTGTAAACAAACACTAGTATAAACGTTCCGAATCGTCTCAAAATGCATTTCAAAACGTTGCATTTAATAAATATAATTATTGGATAACTTTAACCAGAGTAAAATCAAATGTTTCCATACAATGTATGAAATTAAGTTGATGTATTAACCCAAATATTAAACTATCCTAGCCAGATTAAAATTGAACGTTTCAAGTCTACGTATGAAATCAATTTGATTCTTAGCGCTCGCTGGTCGGTTATTTTATACTAAATCCTTTATTTATCAGATTCAAACGAAATTCCCTTTTAAATACTACAAATTAAACATTTATGACGAAAATAATTATAAAATACAATACTGAAAGTTATAGCGGCTTGCTTAATTTAACATTTGAAGCAATTAAATACTTAGTTTTTATGCAAAGTAAAATGATTTACAGATTAAAATTGACCTATAAACAAAATAAAATTTATACAATGTATGTCAAAAAGGATTGTGACATTATTACTAATACAATATTAAGCAATTATCCTCCTGATAATTAATTATTTACGTTTTTGAAAATAAAATATTCCACATTTAAAAAAAAAATTTCTGCGAACACTGATAGCGCCTTTATCATATCGCGTTGGTATTTTGTTTACATATTCAGGTCCGTAAACTTGCACTTGGTGAACTCTGAGGTAAGATAAACAATGTTATCAAAACTAAAAACTAATTATGTAATCTTTTGACAATTAAATGCCTTTGATTATATTTTTTAAAGTGAATATATATATATATATATATATATATATAAACAAAACAGCGTGAAGCGTTACGGTTATATACAAAGTGTTTAAAATAAAATATTTCACAAATAAATCGTAAATTAAATATATTTAGTTAATTAATGAAGTAGATGATGGTTTGCTGAATATTATCATAACGAAACGAATTTTAACTTAAATAAACTTTAAAATAATCAGCAAGATAGGGAATTTCCTGGTTTTATTGAAAACTAGTGATTCTAAATATTTTGGTTACCCTATCGTTTGGAAGATAAGACGCACTTAAAATTTCCGAGTAATTATAAGACAATTTTTGGTTTTCATACTTCGAATTCGGCAACTATCTCTGTCTTACGATGTATCGTTTAGCCTTGGAGCGTACTATAAAATAAACATCAATTTTTCAATCGACTTATATAAATAGAATTTATGTATTGATGAATGTATTAATTAATTTATTACAACCCGTTGTCTGTATGTATACAATAAATCTAATTTGTTAGTGGCGAATATACGTTAAGCATGTGACACATTTATTTCTGATATAATTTTAGTGATCTTGTTAAGTTTGAAAGCACGGCTATGTTAGTTATTTCTATCCACATTCATCAGTCACTGAGATATATCAGTGAAATACGTAACATCACGTATGTTTGAAAATAAATAAACTGAAACGTAGAGTGCGTTTAAATGAAAGGCATTAAAGGAAAAAATTCGATTTTGTCGTACTGATAGCTCAGTGGCGCGAAGTAGTCGCACCAGATGAGTTGTTGAAATTCGGGTTCGCTATATTTATGCTTTTTTAATATTTATGTTTCCAAATTTTTTAAAATTTATTTATCTTCAATTTCCTAATATTAATTTAATTCCAATATTTTTAAAAATTAATCATAGCTAGAGTGCGATTTAATTCCTGTACAGCATCAGGTTTATACGTTGAACAATTTTATTCTAAATATCAAGCTGTGAATATCAAATATACCCCTAAACTGGAATTGACGTCCCATCCAGGAATCAATTTGTTAGAGACAGTTAAAAAACCTGCGCAGGTCCTTGGTTATTGTAGCCTACTGGCAAATATACTCTACACAATTTGAAACTATACTCTTACAAAATGGCAAACCTCTAAGAACTGAATGACCTTGACAAGAATAATGACCAAGATCTTGCAGAAAGTTTCGTGAGCTGAATTACATTTTACATGAATGATACCAGTTTTTATGTTAGCAAGGATATAGCACGGAGTATTTCATTCACACAAGTTGAGTATTCAAAATAGTATGTACTTACTCCTTCGAAAATGATGGTGGAAGAATTGCGACAGTTACAGTCATCCATTAAAGTAGCATATTAGAAGTTTTACCACTAGAGAAAGAAATTGATGTTTCCAACAAGATGGAGCTGCCACTTGCATTGCTAAATAGAGTATACCCATTTTAAGCGATATGTGTCTGAAATACTTTAAAATAATTAAGAAAGCCAGAAAATTTAGCAATTAAGGAATCGAGATTATTTAAAAGTGTTTCAAACAGAAAATAATGTAGGCTAGATTGCTGCATAAAAATAACTATGTTACAATGAGTGCAGAATAATATATTTAGTCATAGGTAATAATTAAAGAGGAATTTTCTAGCGCGTACAGATCAGCGAAACATTAATTGCAGCTCTAATAAATTATTTAAGAAATCACTAAAAATCTGCGTAATGTAAAGGGGTAAGATAAAAAGAATTAGCGATTAAAAGAGAAAAAATTTCTGGCATTAATTTAAGCTAAACTTAAACTATGAATTATTTAAAACATAGAAATTAAAAGTAGGTAATAAATTTATTTGTAAACATGTTGAAAGACCGCACAAAGCAAAAATATCAGACCTATGTTTGAGAATTGTATATAACGTTAAGGTTTTGTTTAATAAACATTCTGTTAAATGGTTCATTGCCGTTTAATTAGAATCACGCTAATCACTTAAGTAAAATCTTGATGGTTAGCACATCTTCAATTCCAGGCGGCAAATAAGATTATTTTTAAGGCTTGGAGCCAGTTGGGGATATGAAAACGGATGTGCAACAGAAGACAAGGAATTGTTATTCCGAAGCACATTCTAATTTTAGGTACTAAACCTATCGATATGTTTTTTAGGCTATATGTTTTTTCAGCAATATTATCTTACATTAAACAACTCGCTTATCATTTTTCTCTACTAATTAAAAATTAATATTTTACCACAAGATCGGCACCATAGATGAATTAATAATGTTACATTTGAAGTCCTTCAAGGAATTATGGACGGTTTCTTCATGTTGTGCAAGATGGAAGGAATTCAACAGTTGCTTACAATTTTCGAATCGCAGATAAGAAAATTTACCAAATCTACTCTTTCAAAATGACTTCTTCGAAATACTGCTGCAAAAAATAAATACTGTGGTTACCTAACCATTCCCGTTGATAAGATAATGCAGAGTTATTGTGTAAAAGAGCGAAAATTTTCACTATTTAGAAACGCTGAAGTGTACACGTCTAGCATATTGTTATTTCAACTGAATGATGTAATTAGAACATACATTTGGGGATGCACTAATTGATTAAATATGACATTGTAGAAACTATGTTGGAATATTTCCCATAAGCTGATACTATTCGTTACAAATCAATGACCTAATGTTATTCATTTTTAGATTTACATGCATGAAATTGAAAATTTTATTTGCTTAAATTACACAAAAGTCTATAGCGACATTTTAATAAGGAAAAATGGAAAAGTGAAATAAGTTCAATGCATTTCTTTTGCAATTATTTTTCAGTAAAATCCCAAATTTGCGTTATCATACCATGAAGTTTGCTCATAGCTAGAAAAGAAATAGTTTATAAGTTAATATAACGCAACATACGTGGGTTACATAAAAACTAAATCGAGAACGTTAAATTGTATTTGCTCCATGTATTATATTCCAGAATCAAACCTGGACGCTTTAGAGTAATCTCTGTGAACTATTGCAATTTATAAAAAAAAATCCATACACACACTGAGAACCGAAGCTGGAAAATGTTCATCACCACTATCAATATATAATTGTGCTTTACAACGTACAGGTTGTTGCGTTTGGAAATAGTTTAGGAATGTTTGCGAATTACCTGTACAGTATTTCATAAACGTTCTATTAATTGTTTTTGGGTGTCTATAACCACTATATAAACTAACTGTTTCATATGGCTGGCCCCGACTGGTGTAGTGGTTAGCATGCTTGCCTTTGCACCCAAGGGACGCGATTCAAACCCGGTTGGGGTGGGTAAATTTTTCAGCGGAGAAATATTTAAAACACATACCTTCTTCTCGGATAAGGAGGTAAAATCGTAGGTCCCGTGTCAATGTGATGTTTGGCACGTTAAAAATCCCTACTGGCGGTGGAACTCCTCCAGATTCGGCAAAACTCTAGTAGGCATGCCGAAATGACTATATAACAGTTCTAGTTCAAGAGAGCCAAGGAAAATTCCGCATCCGGATCCGTCAGCCACAAAAATAAACAAACAAATAGTATAAACAAACGTTACAAGAAATAAGGAATACAAACATAACAAATTACAGAAACGAACAACATTGACACTATCAATAAGTTCAATGGCGTTAGATAAAACAATAATATTCCAAGGATAATTTAACGTTCAATGTATGAAAACCTAAAGCAACTAGAAATGAAAATTAATATCCTGATTGTGAACATTTCAATCCATGAAAATAATTCTACAGTGATCAACAACTTGAAAAATACGGAAGTGTCATATTCTGGTTTCTCAGTAATTGCGTTCGATATTTTATACTATTACAAACAATTCTCTAACAGATATTTAAGAGTGATATTATTTTAATAGTCTTGTTTTTTGAAGCAACTAGGACTTTTTAAGTGATTGTTTTTGTTCAATTAGAACTATCCACATTGTCTATGAAGTTTTATCTTAAAGTGACCCGGTATGATATATCTATATCATTGTAAAATAAAAAATAATTTTGTTTTCCAACGCTTCAATTTATTTAACCAACTCTACAATACAGGTTGTTCCAAAAGTCTTTAAATCTTTAAAATAACAGATGACAGAAATAAACGAACTTACAATTTTTGATTGACAAAAATGAAAAGAATAAACTTGGGAGATTTATTGTTTAAAAATAACGTCATCTAAGTGTTTTGTTTATTACGTTGGCGGCACTCATCGAACTGCTGGCTTACATTATTGAAGATCCTACGCAGAACATATGGAGATATTTGAGAAACTCCCTTCTAAATTTTAACACTTTCTTATTTCTAAATTTTGCCTTCTATATAGATTTTATTTGCAGTTCTTGTTGGTTTGAATTTGAAGGTATCCCTCAGAAATAAATTTAGCGGAGATAAGTCGGGGCTCCTTGGAAATCAACAGGAGTAATCCTTGAAGTGCGACAATTTAGGCATTGGATGTATGATAAATTATTGCATTTTATTCAAACCATAGATTGTCGGTGTAATCTGGTGGTTGATTCAATTCTAAAAGGAAAATTTTGATAATGAACTAACTTACGATTCGCAAACAAGTTCTACACTTTTGTTATTCGTAGAGGTCCGAGGACGGCCTGCCTGATGGGCTCCCTTGGAGGATCATGTAGATTGAAATAGTATTAGACAATACAATATGGCAGCAGCAGTTTGGGTCTGCCCAATATCGTGTAATCCATAATGCTGTAGATACAGACGTCGTGCGGCAACTAGCGAATAAACCGTTTGGGTAATAGCATATAGGCAAAGCACACGTTGTTCACCAGTAAAGTTCTGCATGGCTACTGGAGAGAAAAGGTAATAGAGAGCAGTTAGTGAAGATACTGTTACTCTTTTTAGAGATGGCACTGGATTAGATTTTTTTGTTACTGTCGATAAAACATGTATCTGTGCCGTTTGCTTTTTTGCATATGTTTTGTTGTAAAATTTTTATTGGCATTTATATTTTCATTTTTTAGTCGTTTTGCGAGCGTTGTTTAACGTCCTTATTAAATGTAATGTTTTTTTATGTTACTTTAAACAAATAAGCCATTGCTACAAAAAATGTGTTGTGTGCAATTGCACGAATAAGTTTAACGCTAATTCCAACATAAGGTATTAAACTATTTTAAAAATTTGACAGGGCGTATTGTGCCTTTGTTGACCTCGAATGCTTGCAAACCAAGGCCCTATCAACAATGATACTTATGTCCCTTTATTCGTAAATAACTACAGTGCAGTCCCGATTTGCAGATACTGGGGTTTTTTACTATTTGGGGGTTTGATAAAAATGATAGAAGATTATCTTAAAATAAGTTTATTGAACATATGTAAAGTATGTAACAAATACATAGAGGACATAAAAATGTGTATTGTGCATTAATATAAAGTATTTATAAACAAATATTTAACTTGTAATTTGTTATGTTTATATATATATATATATATATATATATATATATATATA
>JAHWXV010315891.1:0-11176 GCA_024586415.1 Phrixothrix hirtus
GAATGATCAAGAACAGCAAAATAAGATGTAATAGAACTGAAGGTACAGTAGGATTACCTACTAAAAGGATTACAATATAAAAGGAAAGTAATTTCTTTAAGATCCAGCTGGTTTCGATGAATTTTCCTTTCGGTAAACTTTCCTTTCAGCGAATTATCCTTCCGATGAATTTTCCTTTCGACGAATTATCCTTTCGATAAACTTTCCGTCGGTGAATTGTTTTCGATGAATTTTCCTAGATCCAGATTAAGTGTATCAAATGTTGATTACGTTACCTTGGTGAGACAGTAATCAGAAATAGGGGAAAACTAGCAGTATCATTTTTTTATCTATATTTATAAACGAGAAATTTAAAGTTGCAAATCCATTTTTGAGAATATTTAGTAGTTATTCAAAATTCCCAGTTCACACTTTGTAAAATAGAGGCGCTTTGTAAAATGGAGGGGCTTTTTTATAAAAATCTAACACCAGCTTTCCCATGAGAATGTTTGTAATTCTAAAAATAAATGTTAACCACCGATCACCCTTTCCCCGTAAGCTCAAGGTGAAACTTCTTTTAACCGTCAGTTTAAAGCTAACCACCGTAAGGTTAGCGTGCGTTCCCGTTCTTCGAGAGTGCAAGTGCACTTAATCGGGTCAACGCCTTGGTTCATAAAAATTAGTAGATGAAGAGCTAGCCTGTTTAACGTTTTATCGAAATACTGAATTCGTGGGAATTGTTTATTCAACGTCTTTTGGCGGATTTTATGGGATCCATTTCATCTTTCACCCATCTCCAACCAAGGGTTAAGGACGAAGTAGTAAGGTACGCTAAAGGTAGGGTGTCATCTGGAAACTAGGCTTTGATACTGCTACGTTGCCGTTGAATCCGGAAACGTTAGACTTCCGTCAACATGTAAGTGATGATTTCAATACAAACTTATGGCCAAATAGTGATATGACAAAGATCTCAATTTATTCGGTTAATTAAACTTCGCTGGAACCTTAAGTTCGATCACGTAAAAAGAAAAGACGATTGAGTTAACGTTATAGATAAAAGCCTAATTTTGCCATAATTTATGATTGTTTAAATTATTGTAGCCATTAAGGCTAATTTGTATTATTTATTTTAGAATTAACTATAATCATTAGAAACGAGCGATCCTCGAACGTAATTAGTAGAGAAGTAATGCTTGCTTATTCTCGTTAAGAGATTTATGTAAATTGTATAATTGTATCTCTTTTCTCTCATTATTACACTAAATATTTAAGTATCGCATTTCTTATTTTTTTTGTAGATGTATATAACCAATACTTTCATTCAGGTATTAGCTAGTAGTAAGTAAATGCCGTATTTCAGATTGTACGGCTGATTTTAACCTGATCAAAATAGGAATCCAGTGGTGTGCGCGAAATAATCTTATAGTAGGTATGTACTGTTACAATTTCGACCTATAGACTTGGAAGCAGGGTTTTTTGTTTTCCCGTTCTAAAACAGATGACCTCTTGACGATTTAAAACAAAGTGGCGCTCTTAATCACGACTTCTTCTTCGATTTTTGACGTTTGCAAAACATTCCTGAATTTTAGTCCAATTAATTTCATCTTAGACGCAGGATCCCCATAACTCTACTGTGGTGGCCGGAACGTCTAACTAATACAGGCAAAAATTAACATCTTTAACAACTTCTGGGACGCAAAACGCGTTTCAGATCATTATAGCATATATATTGGTTTTTAATGAACTGTTCTTAGTCGATTTATCTTTACTCACGATTTTCTTGGCATATCAAAAGCACCAGCAGCTTTAGTCATGTTGTTACTAACATGTTTGTTAAAACCTCCACTATTTACCAAGAATAACTCCAAGAATTCATGGAACTGCATGTAAATGATTTCTAATATAAAATCCATATATTCGACTGATTAAATAATTTATAATAATATCCGTTCATAATTCCTGCATTGGACAAATCGTCAACTAATTTTACATGCGTCTATATTGCTCTGCAAAGTTTTAAAAGAAAATCACCTTGTTCCTTAGAAATTCCATTGATATTCAAATGTAAAATTGATGTAGGGTATCCTTAATATGTTTACTCTTCGATAACCGGGAGGGTCTTAGAGATCAAGTCCGATCATCCTAGTGTCGATTATTAATTTCATGGGCCTCTAAATTGAGGCTACCATCTTCCATCGCAAAAGTAAATATATATATATATATATATAACTAGAAGAAGGAACTTTCATTCCATTTGACACAGGTCCAAAAATATGTTTACAAAAACCAATTAATTTTAAGTTTTTTGTTCTTATATTAATTGATACTAATATCTACTTGAATTTCCAAAATAGTTTTGATTTATAGATATGTACAACACTTAAAATTCGAAAATTTTAGAACAGACCTGACATTAATTCCTATTTAACGTAGTTGTGCAATTACATATCTTATCCATTAGCTACAGATCTACGTAGTTTTTATCTTTACCTTATGTTTAGTGTTAGTTCAGGTTATCTTATGCTAATTGCCTAAATTACGTACATTTTAGGTTATGTAATTTAACTAGATCTTTAAACTGCGGAATGCGTGAATTTGCAGTTGCAACACATGTATGTCCCTTAAATTATTTCTTTCCATATATTGACACATTCTACTGTCTGTTCATTTGCATTATCTCGCAAACCGTCTGTAGCCTGCGTTGGCATTTTAATTATAAATTGGTTTCCTTAAATATTACATTGGATTAATATGCATTGTCTCTAGTCTTTATATTCCTAAATCATCTGTTAAGATGTAATCTTAACACACACTGAAATCGAACTACTCTATATTTCACGACTGTCAATCTGACCACTAGATTCTCAACATGTGTTGTTATGGAAATTCTATCCATGAAAAACAATCGATATTTTAAAGTCAACGAAATTCAAAAATTTAGAAAAATTTTGATGTGAACCGTTTATTCGTAGGATGAGATGTGTCGTTTGCGAGATTAACTTATAGCTATCTTGACATAGAAAGTGCGCGAGAAGTTGGCAAATAAAAGAGAGGGTTGCATTTATCAGAATAAGCATTTTCAATAATCTACCATTGCTATAAAGTAAAAGCGAATGTAGTACAAAAGCAGTATACACGAATAAAACAATAAAAACTGTCAAAGGAAACACTGACAAATGTATTATCGTTATCATAATTCATACAGCATCGTCTCGGCAGTAAATTCTATATAAAACCCATTTGTGCGTGAATTACCTTACGATGCCGTCATTCTCAACTGTTCTAATAGAGGTGACTGAAATTAATGGGAAATAAACACTGTCAGAATAGTTTAAATGAATTGATTACCGCCTATTTGTAGAACCTGAAACGAGCTTAGTTGATGAGTATCATGATTACACGCATCTTTTGACATATATATCGAGCTTTACTTTCTGCACGCGTCTTAATAATAATTTAGAAAACGCCCTCTTGGTTGTGAATAAATTATGCAACTATAAAGACGTTTAAATGAACTTAGCGATTAGTTTTCACATAATTCGCACACAGTTATACAAGAGATTTTCTATTCTGATTAGCCAATTTTCATTTGCAACAAACCCTTTGCAATAACGTGACTTTAACTTAATTTATTAGTACATAATTGTATTAAAGATAAATGAGCAAATTAATGCTTGACAAGCCAAGTTAAAAAGCTCTAGTGATGTAATATGCTTTGTAATAAAATCCCCTGGAGTTTTAGAAGACCGGGGTATTTTATTAAAGACTTTATTAAGTAATTTCTTTAAATTAATGTAGCTTCACAAATACGTAAATTTAAATGGCAAAATATATACGATTGCCTAGATATATTTGCTTAAATTCGCTAGTGACAGCAACATTTTAAATTCAATTTTACATGAGCAGTAAAAGCAATTTATAGAGTTATAGTACACACCAAATTTCCATCGAGCTTTCTTGTATAATTTAAATATTGCCGATATTAAGATATGATTGCAATTGATCACATTAATGTTGTGTTTTAAAACCAAGGATGAGCGAGGCAACGAGTGGATTACATGGGAAAAGACCGGGTGTGATGTTGCTGGGAAATTTACCTGCCTCATCTAATGCCGTAATTTAGCGATAAACAGATAAAGAACGATTTTTGAGATACAGCTATATAAGAATAAAGGCATCGTAGGAAATTAATTAATAACGACACGATGTTGACGTAATGTTTTTAAAAGAAACTTGTTTTCTAAATTAATAATGTAAATAATTAAAAAAATTGCATAGAGATATGTTTTAAACTAATTGTTCACCAACCTTTAGTAAACGGAGAAACTCTTTCTGATAACTTGATTCCTTACTTTAAAATATCAATTTAGATTGAGAAGGAAGCGATTTTTATACATTCGAAGTATTTCTAGGTTTGATTTTGAGACCATTTAAATCAATATAAATGTGCTAAACCCTATTCCTGCAATGTAACGATAACCATTTTTAATATTGGATGTTGAAATACAATATGCTTGGCGGGCTTTCCACATATTGCTTTTCTATATTTGAACATGCAGTTTTGAGCTATGAAGATATTTATTTATCAATTGTAGTTAATGTAATTTTATGAGGACGTATTGTACTATTGTGTATCACGGCCTAAATTGAAAATAAAGCACGAATACTTGGTCGAGCATTCAACCAAGGTCATCAAAGCTACAATGGAGCGAGGTCGTGGACCGTCGGTTGAACATTATAAAATGTACTCAAAATCGGGAAATTCGAGTACCATTGGCTCTTTTCTTGCTGCCAGGCGCTCTATGAAAACATCTGGATGGTCAGATCTTAGTGTATACACAGAATCTGAAAAGATTCGAACATTGAGATTTCGAACCCTTTCTATATATCACAGGCTCTTTAACTAAAGCAATATAGTCTATCAGGCTGAAACACTTAAAAATAATTTATCGTTACAATGTGTCGTCGAAGATGACCTAAAGGAGGATTCGTCCCATATATGTATGGTGGCTTTACTGAGAACTACTGATACTTTGATTTCCCTTGTAGTTAGGATGGTGGGCTACTTAAATTAAGTAATTCGAATGAAATTAGCACAAAAGAAGTGCGTCTATAGCTATAAAGTTATAAATTAATGTGTTAATTCAACACTTATAGTAAATGATTTCTAAAATTGACTCTATTTAATTACTTTCAAAGCAGAAATCGTATTATATTTATTTAGCTTTCCGGCACAACATGCGCATTGTTAACTAATTACATAAACACCTATGCGATATCAGTAAAACGATTTAATAAAGTTGTTACATTTATAGATTCAAATTCAGGTAAGATAGTACGCACTTAATCACAATGGGTACCATACAAACAATTCACATTGGTAGACTTCAGCAAAGGCTGTAGGCCGTTCTTAATTACATAATTATAATGAGTTACCAGGCATGGATACATAAAATAATCTGATGAGTACTTAAGGCAACGAAATAATTCTTAAGGTTAATTAGTATCTGTGATCTTGACAATTATTACATTATTTTATTTAAGCATAGATATTATACGACAATAATCAAAACAGTTTGGATCACTACCAGAAATAAATATTTAGTCTAGTAAACACGGTGCAGCCGAAGATTAAAATTACACGAAGACCAGGGCAATAAAATTAATTACGTAGCGTTGAAATTGGCTACTTTTATAACTCGTTCGGCTGGAGATATTAATTCAGTCCTTGGCAGGTTGACAACTCCGGTAGCTCAAAAATTAATTACTCAGGGGTGGCCCAAGTTGTAGCTTAGCCAACTTGTCAGATGCGGGTTGTCGGCGCAATATTTAAAAGATGGAAATTAAATAAAAGTTAAATAAGCTGTACATCTGATAAATTGACTATCTTAACAGTTGATCATTTCTAAATTGTTTAAGGAAAAAGCTTTGTATTAATAGATAAATAAAAGAACTCAATTAGATAAATTATTTAATCAAACTTAATAGGAAAAATTTCACAGTTGAAATGTGTCGTAGACCATTTTAAAATATTAGCATTTAAAATATTTGTAATTTTAAATAATAGAAGTTAAAATATTTGAATTTTAATTATCTGAATTTTTAAATGTTACCGGATATACAATGGAAAGCTGGCTTCAGCTGGTACAATGGAGTCTGCGATTAGTTCAACCCAGATTCACCAGGAAAATTTGCGCATTACGTCTCCAAACTAACCAAATCCGTCATATGAACTTCTATTAAGTCCATACCCAATTTGATAATGGCTAATGATCTCAATTTTATTCTCGAGTGCGATCCTTAGGAAAAAGAAGCTGAAAGAAGCCCACATTACTTGCTTAAATTTACGTTTTATTCTTTTGTTACGATTACCATACCCTTAAAACAAGAAACTAGAATTGTAAAGTTCTACTTATGAGGCGCGCGAGAAGAACCACGCCTGTTGCTCACGGTTGCCTTCTATCGAATTCCCGTTGTACTGTTATAATTAGTCAGACGTGTAAAAATGGTTTTAAACGCAGTTTGGTATTCCAACCGATCAGCTTAGTTTTTAAAATATTCTTCTATAAAAAGTGAAATGTAGCTGGATGACACATTGACATGTTGAAAATAGATATCTTCATAATATTTACAGCAAAATTTATCAAGATTCTTTACATAATTAAAGAAAGAAATATTTCTACCCAATGAATTTCAAATTTAATTTTTATTTATTAATATACTTATGACAGATATGATCATATAGATGATGCGTAATTTCTTAATTTTTTTAAAGAAGTTGTGATAAGTTTTTGTTTGGAGTTCGTTTCATAAGAGAATTTGTATTTTGCGGGAGTAATATTTATATAATAACGAATTTTAATATTCATTAGGCGTAGGTAATTGAAATAACTGAATCATATAACAATTTATCATTAAAACTTTAGTAGCCGAACTAAGATTTTGTTTTACAACATACTACTATAAAATTAAAAACTCTGACGTGTTCATGTTGTGTTGATTACAATCACTTCTCTGTTTTAATTACAAATTGGGAAGCAAATTAGTTTATAATTACTATACTTCTCTATATGTTTATATTCTGTTTATGTAAATCGGATGATATGGTTTTTAGTATTCAGTTGACCTTTCAAGCGCATGGATGTGTTACGCCGCTTTCTGAAGTAGTATTGGTATTTTATTTCGGAGCTGACGAAGCGGCCGCCGTTTATGTGAAAAGCTATGTGGGTATTTATTGGCTTCGCAGAGCATTACTCTAATGTCTTTGTTGGCCGTGAACCAGTTTGCCTCTAGGACAGTACTAAAACAAAACGAAAAACTAAAAATGACGCATTCTGAAATTAACCAAGAAGCGGCACGTCTAAACAATGAACTCTCTATGTGGATAGCACAGAAAATGCAATTATCCGATTACAAACTGCTGAGTAACATATAGGGAGCAATCAAGAAATAACAAACGTCCAACCAGTCCAATATTTCACAGATGAAACTTATGACAGGGTAGAAAAGCAAGAGAAAAAGCAAAGAAACATTTTCATTTTAACCCATTCTCTAACAAAAAAAACAAATCACAAAAACAAAAGGAGGAAAACTTACCGTGGCCTCCTCCTATTCATTTTAGCAACATTAAATATTTCAATAGCTTTAGGTCACAGATAATGAAAGTGTCGGTTAATCTGTAACGTTTCAAAGTGTATTCTTTGCTCCGGGGGTTTAATAAAACTAATTTATATTTTAGCAACTGGAGTAGCTTGTCGTGATGCGTAGATTCAGAACTGTGTATCGGGGATTGCTGGTGGTTCTGGTGATTCTAGGGCTCCATCTGAGCAAATAAAGCTCGGTAATGCTAAAGAAAGAAGCTTATGTATTAATATGACGCGATCGGTGAATGTGGTTTCAACTTCTTATACGAAACGAACTTTTTATATTAATTTATTGACGTCGGATTTATATAGGTTATTTCTGCGGTAACAATAACATGAATAAAACCTTCAAAACAATTTATTCACAATAAATAAAAATAATAAATTAAAAGAGCATTCTACAGTAAGTTGTACATATTTACAGGCAATAATAATTGTATTCAATCAAAAAAGAGTTTCTTTGTATCGACGGCGTGAAATGTCGGTCTAACAGACGCTCAGCGTCGCATTTGATAATAACAAGGCACGCCCTCTGAGGTTCAGTATTCTTTTAGGTGCACAAGGAGGTCACGCCGCTTGAGAGCATGGTCCTTCACGTAAGGAACCTGGTGGTTTTAATAAAGATACCTTAACCCCTCGTGAGCGGTGCCATACGGCTGAAGAAGGCATCTTGGCGAAGGGCGTCAAACAGGCTTTCGCTACCTAACAACGCAATTGTATTTGACGACGTCGTTAATTACAGTTACAACAACGTTTTTGTTTTCGCTACCAAATCAACGCAAAACTCAGGCGCTCTGTTTACTCTTATAGTCAGGGTTCGACTGCTACATAGTAACACGTCCAGTCCAACGTGACCATTCTCCTAGAAGAGAATTAGAAGCAAAGATGAATATGGCATTACAAAAGATTCAAAATTGGTGCTCGGAGATCAAACTAAAAATATCACCGGAAAAAACGACCTATACCCTGGTGAGGGGATCGCTGCAGTGGGACCCAGTAGTTAAACTGGATGGCCAAAAGATCTCCAGAGCCAAGAACACCAAATACCTAGGGATGACCGTAGACGAAAAATAGAACTTTAACACACATATCATCAACATCTGCAAGAAAGCGACCAGTATATTGCATAAATAACCAGAATTGCACAGAAAGACTTCAAGATCCCTCTGCCGAGTGCAAGGCTATACCTTAACAATGTAGCAGTGGCAATCATAACGTACGCGGCTAGTACCTGGGTACACAGACTAAACATCGGCTACGTTAAAAAGAAACTGCTGTATACTCAGAGAGGAGCAATACTCAGAATTACCGGGACCTTTGGCACTACGGCACTGGACCCTTTGCTGGTAATTCTAAGTATAGTTCCAGCACATCTACAGGTCAAGAAGACAGCGGCCAGCTACTGGATTAAAAACGGGGAGCAAGACACGGTACACAATATACTGGGTGAAAGAGCGCTGACAAAATCCGACATTACCAACCGTATCTTAACCATATGGCAAGAAGAATGGAATAACGCTTCATCAGGCAGAAAAACTTACAACTTTATACCAAATGTCAGATTTTGCCAGCATAACAGTTGGTTCTGCCCTTCCACAGGTACCATCCATTTCTTGACAGGACATGGACATTATCCGACGTATCTCCACAAAATTAACAGGAGAACGGCATCAAACTGTGACTGCGGCGCAATTGGAACTGATTAACACAGCTTCCCTAACCGCCAAAACCACATTCCCACGTTGACACCCACTGATGCCGCTACACTTTTCTAGACATGTTTAACGTTTTGAATTTTTAGATCCATAGAATCAAAACCGAACCCTGCATAGGTCTTACCGTGCGGGATAAGTTGAATATTTACCATCTACAACTTCACACATTCAAACTCACTCATTTCGAACACACATAAAATTCATCACACATAACACAACAAATCATCTTAAACGTAACATACAGACAATTAAAAAATAAACAAAACAGATCTCTCTTACACAACAACGCATAATACACCTATCCAATATAATAAAATAACCTAAAAAACAATACAACCACTACGACAAACCACAAATAGAGGCCGAACCACATCCGATTTAACACTAACGCATAAATTTCGACTTCAACTTCAAAACAGCCTACCAAAACATCAACCAATATCCAAACATCAACAATAACAGCCAACTTCCCATCGAATAAACACTCTGTGAAGTGCAAAAATTGTGACTTTTTCCCTCCTAACCCTTAAATACTTTTAAATACTTTTCTAATTCCTAGTGTTAGTGCGAGTCCCATAGTGATGGACTTCTACTAGTAACTCAGTTACTGATGAGTCACTACCGGAGAACTCTGTTTCTAATTGTAGAATAAGTTATAAGTTAACAGTTATATTTACAGACTATCGATTGAAGTTACACAAAACAACACCATTGAAGCACAAAAAACAACATCATAGAACTTCAAACAAACAATCCATTCTCACCAAAACAACCGCATCCAAACAATATCATTCAACAACACTATCTGCAGCCTAGCACTCAACAAACCACACTGAAGAAGACAGCGAATCCAAATAATATTACTGGAACAGGACTTAAAAATTTTTTTAGATATAAGTTTAGATTTAAAAGTTACCAAACTACAAGGATTTTCCGGGAGTATGGTAGCCCTATTATTATAAAAGATTAGCAAATTAACCCTATGTTTAGCAATTAAGGGTCAATTCTTAATGTTAGGTATTGAGCTATTTTAAAATAAAGAAAAATGAATTGAATTGAATTGGTACAAGGGAGAACTACCCTTACGGATAACTGAACTATCTTCGCAGCTTAAGACTGCGATGACAGTTTGAGTATTAGAACTTTAATAATTCTACGGAAAGCGGTTTATGCACCTTGTAATTAGCAAAGAACTTTTAATTTTAACAAAATACAGCCTTATCTTACAGATAAAGCTTAATACACTAATGTAGTATATTCTCGTTCAATGAAAGACCTCTCGGTACAAGTTCAAACAGAGAACTCCTTTCACATTGGAAATGTTGTGCTTTTACAGAGAATTGTCAAATATCGCTCTCTATTCTTCGAACGCTATTGATAATTGTGTATTCAGTCTTACACTAATTGATAATCGGACAGGGTCATGCGCTTCGTTTATCAATTTATTTATAACGCAATATTGCGCAATATAAATTAATGATTTCTCATTAACTAAAACGGTCTTAGATTGTTTCCATATTTATCTTATATCTTAGAAGCAATCTACATTTAATTTAATTTAAATCTGAACTTCTATTGGGCTAGATTCTATTTTTTTACAATGTTTCTTTATTTAAGCAAGTTAACCATAATTAAAATTTAATTAATTTATATATTTAGGCTGCGGGAATTTTAAAATGAACACAGAAGCACGCGCGATTTGTCGCAAATCGATTTTCGCGTGTAACTTTCATTTAACAGATTGCCACGTAGCAATTTGGATGAATGTATTTATTAGAAACGTGACAAAAATCTTTGACCGTCTAGCTCTAAAGTTATCGGCAGAGTAGGGGTAGGTCT
>JAHWXV010315894.1:0-10259 GCA_024586415.1 Phrixothrix hirtus
GAAGGTTAATAAATAATAAGTGTTACATTCCGATAGCAGTTACATACAAACATTTTCTTCATCGTCTTCATTGATTTCAGTGTCAGTACTTTCACCATCTCCCTCATCAGTATCATCTTCATCTTGCCCATTAATGATTAATGGTGCTATGGAGATATCAATCATATTTTCCTTCACCCTATACTTTTATTCAATTTTCATAGCATGACTAACACAATTAATCCAAACCTCTTTTGGTACATTTTGCATCTTTTATCTTAAAAGTTGTTTGTCTTCGCTACCTTATTTTTAACATACGCCCAAACCAATTCTATTGGATTAAATTAACAGTGGACCACTGGAAGCCACATAAGCTTCACATTATTGTCTTATACATCATTGACAATTTTATCCAACAGATATTTTTTTGGAAAACTGTATGTGCGGAATAGTTCCGTCAGTACAGGTCTCGTTAAGTTGTTAAAATTAATAATTCCTTCGGGCAAAGGTACTTTCCTGTTTATTAATCATTCTATTATGCTTACTTTCCTCCAAGATGTTGTAGGATTGCGGAAGTCTGGATCTAACATTGTATGATAAGGAGCTTGATCAAGAACAATTACTGATTTCGCCGGAGTCACAGTTAGTACATGCCTGAACCATTCTTCATAATGCTGCTTATTCATTTCATCATGGTAATCGTCTGACCCTTTTTTACCAATGAAGCATTTCAAACAACCTGTTAAAAATACATTTCCATTACCTATATCTAAAATAATAACTCTTTGTCCCGCCAGACGGACGTTTGATTCCACATGTGTACCCATTAACTTCTTGAATGGTTGCTTTGTAATTATCAAAGATATCATGAATTTCTGGTGTAATAATTTCTGTCCAGCCAAATTTTTTAGAGTGATTTGCGCCGCACCATGTTTCATCAGTATAAAATATATTCCAAGCTGCGTTTCTATATCTTTTGATAGTGGATAAGTAGTCCGCTCGTCGAGCAGCTGTATTATTCTTCTCCATAGGTATCGGTTTACTTTCTAGTTTTTTATAGATAAAGTTCATTTCTTTTACCCAGTTGTTTACCGTAGAAGTACAAATTTGAGGAAAGTCAGGATTATCGTCTTTCATCCTTTGATTCGATTCCTTTATGGTTGAAAATTGTTTTTCCATATAGAAAAGGAATATTTGTCTTCTTATAATGCCTTTCATGAAATCATTAATTTCTATCTTAGGCCTGCCACTTCTGGGTTTAGCTGCTGTAACAGTACCAGAAACCCTGTGTTCACGTGAAATTCTTTCAACACTGCGTGTGCTAATTTCCAAACATTCAATTGTTCACTTTGTTATTTGTTGAAGATTAATATTATTTGTGCCAAGTCTTTTTTCCATTTCGAAATATTCTTTAATTTTCAATACAATGTTTTTAAATTGTGCGGATGTCTTGAGACATTTTCTTTGAATTTTAGAAAATGTAACACTTTCACTTTACAATACACTGCGTATCATTATGTTCTTTTGCTTAAAATCGGATTTCTTTTATAAACAAACTTAAATCGTTATCACAAGGTCCTTGCATGGATTTCCTTTATCAATGTCTATTAATTTGAAAAATATTTATCAATAAAATCGGTTGGTATTATTGGAACCATCAAAATATGTTTGCATTATTACGCAAAGAATAATTTCTTCTAACAGAAACATGTTTGCCGCTTACCTCAGAATGACCTTCAATGCGGTTAGCTACGAATTAACACATTGACAGCAGTTATTTGCATCTTTCTCAAAATCTTTTACTTTCTATTATAAGACAACTTTTAATAATTTGTTAAAACCAATTAACTTTCTTTGTTCAAATAATTTTAGTACATCTTATAAAAATAGAAATTTTCAATTTCTATCATATTTAACGGATTGCGGCAAATTTATCTTTTTTGTAAAAAATAAAAACTACAAGTACATCCTAAACTGTAATATACACCGTTTATTTTTCAAGGTTTGAGCTGTATACTATTCCAATTTCATTAAATGTTGTTCACCAATAACAAAGTTATAAACTTTTTAAAATAAGCATTCTGTGAACACGCCAAATTATTGCACTTTTTTGTAAAAAATTTATAACATTTATGAAATAGCTTAAAGTAAGAAAACAAAACATCTCAATTATAATAACAAATGATTTATTGATAAGCTGTAAAAATTACAAAAAAATTGGCCTCGCCGTTTTTGAATAAACTGGTTTGAAAGTGAACCGACAATACTTATTATTTTAATAGTAGTTCGCTTAAAAACAACCTTTTTATGTTTGAATTAAGTAAATATCGCAGCTACATTTAAAATTACAAATTATCCCATTTAATAGACACTTTTGCCTTCAAGAAAATACATCTGTTTACATTTTAAACGAATTATAACTATTTTTAGGGAAGTCCTTCGTTTCAAGTTCACATGAATTAAAATAAAACCCCCCGAAAAAGACCTTGAGGTGACGCGTTCCCATTTAAGTAGGCCTCGTAATCGTTGCGTTGTATATTCCCTTGTTAAAACAATTTCTTCTGGAACATTCCTAATGACGAAATATCCGGTAAAATTTAGGGCCATCTAAGGAAGTTTATAAAAACGCTTACTGCGCGACATGTTTCGAGTATTTATTGTGTTCTTTAAAAATACCTATAAACCTCTAAGGTTAATTACCGTATCGTACGAGCGATAACATTTTTATTAATAAAAAAACGATATATATTACACATTAAGTATTGAAGAAGTACATTAAACTGTAATTATCGTTGAAATTATTTTTTGTATTTCTCTTGAAATCGCATTTACCTTGCGCAATTGACTTCATACATAAGTGTTTGATCTTAATTGTAGCATTTAGTCTCGCAGCCGTTATTGTGATAAGTTAAGCAGACGCTGACCTATTTTGACTTATCCTTATTAAGGCATATATGGTGTGACTTGAATATTGGAACATCAGAGGCATTGAATTCACCTCAACTTCACTGGTCAATATTGATTCCATTACACTGAAACTGATTTTGTTGTACCCGTGATATTGTTGGACAAATAGCTGTGCTTTTGTAAAGCAATTCGTTATTATAGTAGGTGAGTCCTCCACCCCCGCTTTTGCTGACCTAAAGAAAGTAGACTGTTATTTCGTGAACGCTCTGGGCCCTTATCCTAGAGTAGACCCGATAGCTATCGCGGAATTTCGAAAGTAAGTTCTGTTCTTTCAAATGTAAAAAATAATTTCTGTCCGAAATTTTGGCAGTTATCGTATGCTTATCGTATCGAGTGAATTCCAGATTAAGTGGTCTAGGCATACACGCTTAACCCACTACTACATACTATCAGGTGGACAGCGTCCGCTCAGAAGTTCATGCAATACTTTTCTACTTATTGAACATTTTCTTAGGGAATGTAACTTGTATTTACCGCTTCGAGCATTTGCACGTGATCAACCATTTATAGAACACGATATTAATGTTAAGAGTACCGGCTTTTTGGAATAAACGGCCAGTTCGCGTCTTAGCGTCCGATGCCGGAAACGAAATAATAATGTCTTTAATTTCGAATACCAGTAGGATATATAATTCAACGAAACCAAAGAGACACTTAAATATAAATATAATCAATCAAATATAAATAACTATTCAGATTAAAAAAGAAGTTTAGTAAAATTAGATTTTAATAAAGCTTTGATCTTTAAGGGATCATTATCAAAGAGTAACTAAATTTTTTAAAGTAAGTAAAGGGTCTCGAGAACATTCCATTTTTGAGAATAGAAGACTACTAATTTTATAATTAATTAATTAACATATGACTTAAAAATTACAAGTTGTTAATTAAAAAATGACTAATCACAAGCAAATCAATTTAAAATCGAATATATGAACATGATACCGGAATTCAAACGAAGTTTGAGAAAGTCAAGCCAACAATTAATTAATTATGTTTATTATACGCAAAGTCCTAATGACGCATTGCTAAATCTATTCCGAATAAAATTACACATAATTTAGTTCTTGGTTTGAAATTCTGTTAAAGGACATCATTATGTGCGATAAAACAGACTTATCTAAAACCCTTGGAATTTTTAGGCAAAATTCACATTCAAAAACTGAACATGTATGTAAGTAATCAAACAGAAGTAAGATGTTGGAAAAACAGATTTAC
The DNA here is from genome assembly GCA_024586415.1 of Phrixothrix hirtus. Classification (NCBI taxonomy): domain Eukaryota; kingdom Metazoa; phylum Arthropoda; class Insecta; order Coleoptera; family Phengodidae; genus Phrixothrix; species Phrixothrix hirtus. The sequence continues at coordinate 4,162 of JAHWXV010315894.1, forward strand.
GAGTTTTATTAAAGAATCTAAATAGTCCTTTGGATGATTATTCAAGTACCTATTGTTCTATTGTACTTAAGACGCGGCCAAATAACAAAGAATCAAGTATAAACTTAATTCTTAGCCGCAACGCAATTGAATAATGTTTAGAAATTTATAACGAAAACGAAATGAATCTAGAAATAGCTGTATATTTAAAATTGATGCAACCGAATCTGAATTGTTTGGATATGAAGATACTTTTTGGAACAAACAACCTTGGAAGATGAGAAACTGTAGTAATATAGTGGCTTCAAAGTTACTAGCTGATTTAAAAAATCTTCGTCACTTTTGCACCAATACATTGCTTTTCTTATTTTCGAATTGGATCGGATATTTGAGAGTTTTGGATATTGTTTAAATACACATCCAGAGAAGTGCATAAATTATGTACCTCTATTTCGAAAAATGTAATTTTATGTTTTAACGCAGGAAGAATATCGAAGAATAGATAAACTGCAAGAAGCTTCACTTGGACTAGCAATAAAAAGTTTGATGAAGCGGTTTCAGCAGTTGGGGTCAATGGCAGCAAATCGTTAACAAGTCAGTCTCTTCAAAATACTTAAATGAGTCGGGGCATGTTTCTGACAATCCTGAACCATCAACGATGAGTTGCTGCACATGGTTGTCAATTGCACGATGCACTGCACAGAGCCTTTTTCAATATCATATCCATACAATTCAACAACTGAGTTAAACAATCTATCAGGACTGCTTGGAGCATTTTTAAATCTTAGAATGATCGCTATTCCATATATCACCTACTTTTGACAGATAAAACGAATTTTAACCTTTGCGGTTGGGAAAAATAATCTTAATGGTTGACGAAAACAAAAATATGGCGCTCCATCCTGGGTACTTCTTAAGTGAGGAAATGGTGCTAAGAATACTTTCGGCGTTTACTTTTGGGAAAGTTGGAAATCTTGTGCAAAAATAAGAATCTTTAATAACATTATACGTATTGTCACGTGGAATGTGCGACAGATTAAGCTTAAACGAGGTCAGATGGCCTGGAGGTAAACAAAAGACAAGTAAAGAAATTCTATATTGCTCAGGAGGCATTGACTCCAAACACTGATACGAAATAGCAGTATCTATCTCAAACAAAAATTCAATATCAGTCATAGGCTTTATCCTCTTGGTGACCGAGTCATGCTAATTAAAATGGAAACAACACAAAGAATATTGAACATTATACTGGTTTATGCTCAGACAAGTGATAACACGAACGAAAAAATTAAAGAATTTTATAATCAGATCAATGAAACAATTCAACTGTCGAAAAAAGGAGAGATTACAATTTCCATGGGATACTTCAATGCCAAAACCTGCAGTATTAGCGAAGGGGAGAGGTATATCCGAGGATATAGGCTTGTACAGATCTGCCTCCAAAACAATTTTCTAGTTGCCAATACGTTTTACAAAATACATCCAAGGTGACTGTACACGTGAAGATCGACTACAGACGCTAAAAGAAGAACTGTAAGCAACCAAATTAACTGTATGTTGATAGGACCTTCATTCAAAAAATATATGAAGTCTACAACAACATATTCAGGTGCAGATATCGGCAGCGACCCCACCGCGCTCGTAATAGAGTTCGAATTAAGATGTTTCACAAACATTAAAAAAGAACCAACAGTTAAACGTATCGACATTGAAAAATTAAAAATACCTAGTACAAAAGTACACGGCTCTTTTCTCAAGGACTTACACTTCTTTTATTGTGGTTATTTTCCTAGATTGAATGTTTGCTTGCATTTAGGTGTATATCCCATCTTCGGAAATAGTTTTATATTTCGTTGAGTGCTGCCCTGAGATTTTTGGCCTCTGTACTTCCTGCTGTAAGTACAGGTGTCGTTGACAACTTTTGGGGTTGACGCAGCAATTATCTTACCTGGCTGTGAGATATCTTACCGAAACGGTTTATGTCGGTAAAAGGGGCGATTCCTACGGCAGCCTGCTGTTATTCTTTAGGAGGAGTATTCAGATTTGATTTTGTCTCATCGTTTCCTTCTCTCTTAGACTGGGGTGGTTTCGTAAGATCGCAAGTTGTTCTTTGCGCTTCTTACTGTAGTGTTCAAATTTGGCGCTTGTTGTAGGATGAGTATCTTCGCGCTTGAGCCGAATTGCGAGGCATGAAGAAACCTTCTAGTTTAATATATTTTCCACGATTTTCACCATGTGATTTTTGGGTATTTAAGTATTTTTATCCTTTTTCGGAATGGAAATTACGACTGCGGTTTTCCAAAATTCCGGATAGAACTCTGCCATAAATAGAATTTATGATTTTACTAATTTATTGACTGCATTTCCGGGCAACTTTTTCAGTGCAAAATTTGGGATTTGTTCTATCCTTGGTGCTTTTAGTTCACTGACGTCTGCTTTTATCATCTATTTTATAACTTGGCCCACTTGATCCCATACCTTTTCCATTTTTTCGACTTTTTTCCTAATGCGTTGCATGTTGGAGAATTATTTGTAATAGTAATAATTTTATTTTTTCTAGGTATAAGTGCTTGCCCTTGTGTAGGATGAACGCATTCGGTCCTTGCTCTCATTTTATGGCTATTATGAAGCGCGATAGTTTTTGGTCCCCCTATGCTTCAGCCTCTTTTATAGTATTTTGCACGATATTCTTTAGCTATCTGCAGTATCAACTCCGCTCTTTTCCGTAGGCTCTTGTATGTTTTTATGTCGCAGAGATTTCTGCTTTTGCCCTTGTTACTTTTGGTTATAGTGCATTTTTATTTTTTTGCAAGCTTCCAGTTATTTTTACTTCCATCGTAGCATCCATTCCTTAAGGCGAGCTAATTTTCTTCAACGGCTGGCATATACCAATTTGTGCGAGATATACTTTTTAGGTGCTTCCTCCTGATCACCATTTGTACTTGATCCAATATCAAGCACCATCGGAAAGTGGTAGGTTTCTACTTTCAATTATATACTGTGTGGAGTTCTCCATTTTTTGCGGATTTGTCGTGGGTTCTTCTGGGTCTAAAATATTTTGCCCAGGTGTGCTTGCTGTGCGTTGGTAATACAATTGCTCCACGGTAGACGTTTAGCGTCTAGGATCGGTTCTGAGGAGGTTTAGAATATCTTCTTGCTAAAGTTTTTTATTATTTATTAAAATGACTTACAGTTATCGTTGAAATCTGAACGTAGGGTTACACTGCTTCGATAGCGCTTTCAAGTGATGCCTGTTATCTTTGTTAATTAGGGAACTGACGCCTTTCTCCGGGGAGTCGATTCTATGTTTCCTGAAGATTTTGTCTTCAGGAATGTGGAAGAGTTACTTGGGTTTGGAGTGAGTCTGCGATATCATTGTTGCGGATATTTCGTTCTCTAATATGGAGAACTTTAATTTACCTTTCCTCTTTAGAACACGTTTTGTGTTCGCGGAGACAACTTTATTCATCATTATTTTAGGGATTCTGGTTTTTCTTGGCTTTTTGTTCCTCATTTCTTGTCTTTTCCGCAAAAGTTACATTTGGCGTGACTGACTCTTTTCTTATTTATTGTAAGTTTTGAATTTGCGATATCCATTTTATACAGTTAAATCAAAAGTGCAAGGTTTACCGAGATTATTCAAATAAAAATGAAGTATTCAAGCGTTATTTTGTGTAATTGCGATTTGTTCGTTTCAGCTGAGAAGTCTGTTCGTCTTAGGGGAAGCGCGTATACACTGTGTTTCAATCATTTGATGGCTATCATATCTCTTATAATATTCGATCTCTGGAACAGGTGGTGTTTGTTATCATTAAAAGATTATACATATAGTGGTTCAAATGTTGTAAGGTAGGTTTTAGTTCAAACTGCGCTGATTCAACCCAGTTAGTCGAATCAATATTTGCGCCTCCTGCTAATATAGCCCAATCATGTATTAATGCTAAGCTATACAGTGAGACACTCTTATTACCATTATTTATCGAAATAGAGATTCCACTCTTTTATAGCTTCTAAATTATTTGGCAATATAAATGAAAATTTTAAATTCTGTGGATTAAACTGTAACTATGAGTAGTGTAGAACGGAAGGGAATTAGGATCTTTCCACAAATTCAAAAATTTGTGAAAATAACTGTTAAATTAGACGTAGATTTCAGTTTTTGTTATTAATTCGGTTAAAGTCCACATTCACAAAACTAATTTCTACCAGTTACCGAGTTGAGTTTTAGAAAATTCATTATGAAATAATTTTACAATATTATATACTTAAACGAAACCATCTTTATTTTATTATTAAGGTTTTCGGGACTAAAAGAACGCAATTTTGTTTATATGCCATTTATCTATATAATCAGATTTATCTAGGAAGTTCGAATTATCATACATTTTAAATAGCTGCTACATGAAAATTCTATTGTCACAATACGGCTTATAAAATGTAATGCGTTACTCAGTACCAGTAAGTACCAAGTGTTTTTGCAGTACGTGAATTTAAAACCTTTAAAAGTTAAGCAAGCAGTAGTAACTCAATCTATCAAAACTTACAATAAACAACAAAAGGAACACCACTAGGACTTTGTAATATGATGCTACAAAGAAGCGTGTAATCCTTTTTTGGAATAATAAATTCTACTTATGCAGCTTTCAAGTCTGGCAAAAGTTTAATGCAAGAAAATTCCTAATTTTTAGAAACATTCCTTCCGAACAATGTTTATTTTTGTATTCTCTTATACTATTCAGCATTTCTTGGAAGCAATTTTTATCTATAATACACCTGTCAAGTAAACGTGTCGTCTCTTTTGATTAAAGCAAACAAATTCTCTGTTTAGTTGTTTAGCTATTTGTAATACTTGTATCGATCTCCAACACAATCATATAAAACAATTCCCAAATGTTTTGAATACAATTGGTATTTTATTTGACAAGCCTATTGCTCAGATTTTTACAACAAAATTCATAATTTCTTTCATTAAATTAATTAAAATATCTTTCCACCTTTTTAATTGATAAAATTTAATAAAATAATTAATAACTATTACCCAAAGTTCAGTAGCAGTATGAAAAACTAACATTGTTCAATTCGATACATATTTGAGTTCTAACCTCTTAAATAATTTTAAATGTATAGCTACGACTGGCAAGCATCTGTGTTTAGAATATCGCAAGGAAGTCCTTCAAATGTTTGGGCCTTCCTAATAAAGGCGTTTTACAAATAAATGGCATTCAACGAAATTATCTATATAGTTGCTTATTGCTGTTGATCAAGCTATTTTGAACAAAACTTTGTCAATTGTATTATTTTTATAAGAATGACCTGAAGAAGAATACGGCAGAACTTCTTAAAGCACAAACAACTATTTCCACCAATGGAAAACACACATGTAACGGTGTACATATACGAAAGGGGACAATTTTTAAGGGGATCCCATGTAGCTACGTCTTTTATTTAATATAATTTTGCATCAAGGCAGTCTCGTTATCTAATTGTCATAGCTCGTATGTCAGAAGATTCGTTATATTTGTGTTTATAAAATGGAATTTCCATAAAAAGAATCAAATAATAATCATCCTAATTAAAGCATCTAAAATTTTTTTCAGGAATCTTTATTTTTGTTTTTACTTAAAATATTTAATAGCATACTTCAAAAGATCTATACATTATTTTCTTTTTTGATTATTATAAAATACTTTTAGTCTATAAGTTTAAACAACTGTTTGCATCTAAAATATCGTTTTTATTTTCCCCAGCGTTAAAGTAGCTTGACTATACACTATATCTTGTCACGTGTTCCCAATTATTATTATTTACATGATCATATTCTAAATTTATCTATGTAAATTTTAGATACATGTAAATAATTACTAAGTTATAAATTGATAACACGTCATTTATATATTTATAGAATAAGTAAAATTGTTTAATAATCATGAAATATAAAAACCTTTTTAATAATAAATGAATAATACATTATCAATATAAAATATGTAATTAAAAATCATAATTTTAAGGTTGAAAATACTTAAATTAATAGTTAATACCATTAGGGCCATCTAGTATTTAAGAATAAAATGAATTCTTAATGTTAAAAAGAAAACTGTAATATTTAAATAAGATTGTAA
>JAHWXV010316026.1:0-14325 GCA_024586415.1 Phrixothrix hirtus
TTGCTTGAGACAGCTAGAATGGCAAGAGAGAACGAAAATAAGGCAAATATAAAAGCAAATGAATTAAAACAAAAAATTCAAACAAAAAGAAAATTTTTATCAGAAAATGTTGTTGAAAAGCCTTTTACAAAAAAATTGAAACATTATACTTGATATTATTTAATTTAAGCCTATCTTTATTTACTTATTTTATATGTTTAACTATAATTTATGTATCATTTAATTGAGATGTTTTTCCTCGAGTTATTTTTAATTGATGATCATATGTTTTTGTTTTACTAATATATATTTTGTATTGCTAGTTATTCTTGAATAGCAGTATTCAAGAGAATTTCACGTGTTTAATTTATATCTTTATAGGATGGTTTGTGTTTTAATGTTGAAAAATTGCTAATTTATGTGTTAATGTGTATTAATTAATTACATAAATAAAAATATTTTGGGTTACTTTTTGGTTACATGTTTATAGCAAATGGTTACATTTTTTACTGCTTTAGATGGAGAATTGCAATCCTAGCCTTGCAATTTCTATGTCATTGAGTATATTATGTATATTAAATCTAAGTAATAAAAAAATGAATCATTCCTTAAAAATGTACTTTGATTTTTAATTTTCAGTCAGTGTTGGACGTTAATATTTATTACAATTCTTATAAATTGTAAATTAAATCATTATTGAAAGACTGTTCTGACTTAATTAGAACTATTAATATTTTTCATTTCATTTAGCTTGTTGTTTTAAATTATATTTTCAATATAAAATATTTATGTTAGTAAATTTTATAAAACCTAAAATATTTAAATACAATTTTAAATAGGAATTTAGGATATCTACATATTTTAAAATAACTGGGAAGGTTATAAGTTTTTACAATAGGTAACGATTAGTAAACACTTCTTTGTATTAAGCTGTGAAATAGGTGGGATATTAATTTTCCTAGAAACTGCTTGTTACAACACATTGTTAATATTTTACAATTAGCAAAACGAATAAGCCATACACATGTACAATATACCAATACTGACAAAGCAGAGGTTTAATGCTTTAAACTGCATTATTTTAATTTAAGCTCAAATGGAAATATTTCAAAATAATGTTTTTGGTTAAATATGGATTTACCTAACTTCTGTTAAATCCCTCTATGCTTTCATAAACAGAAATATTAGCACTGTTAGAGATCAGTAGCGTTTAAGTGATGCATTTATATGATATTGCATAAGTTATACAACAGCACGCAAATACATTGAAGAAATAATTGTTCTTGAAATCATTCCTTTTAAAAATAATTATTATATGTATAGATAGATATATTAATTGAATTGAAATATCTTTGGTTATTAATATACTTTTACAGGGTAGTATTATTCAAATTGTTCATGTTCCGCCGCTGATCTATATTATAAGCTTTGCAAATAACCCTAATCACCAGGACAAATCTTTCAAAATACAAAACAGGTATAAGTTATAATCAGCTTCCAATGAGTTCCCAATTGCTAATATTTTCTTTTAGGTTGTTAATGAGGCGAGTATCCGATTAATTCTGATTATCAGAAGTCATAAAGATAAACATACATATATAATTTAAAATCTCTCATATTATAGAAATATCATAAGATAATCATTCATATGATTATATTCCAGTAATTTAAGTAAAATGAAAGAACAAATGGTAAGGTTTCTTTATTTCTATATTTTACAACTTCTCCCAAATAGTCTTACATTTATGTTCAGCTGAACAACCTTTTCTTCTATCGTATAAATTTTGTGCGACATTTGATAACTGATGGAAGATTGAAAAACTCCACTGGACGAGTTGTAGGGGACGAGTTGTAGGGGACGAGTTGTGGAGGGACGAGTTGTGGAGGGATGTGTTGTGGAGGAACGAGTTGTGGAGGGACGAGTCGCTTAGGGACGAGTTGCGCAGGGACGAGCTGCGCAGGGACGAGTTGTAGAGGCACGAGTTGTAGAGGGACGAGTTGTGGTGGGACTAGTTGTGTTGGGGACGAGTTGTGTTGGGGACGAGTTGTGAGGGACGAATTGTGACATACGACACACAGTAGCCTACGAGCATAAAAATCTTATAAGTTAACCTGAACGGTATACAATTTATGCCTGTCACAATTTTAGAATTATGATTACTAAAAGTGACGAATACAGTGTATCCCACGATAGCCTGACGACAATTGTGCCTTGAGTCAAACTACTAGTTCGGTAGGATATACATCGTCGCATTAGTAACATTTAAAATGTCCTGGGCAGATATTAAATATAATATTTATCAAATGTCGATGCCATCAATTATAATTTAATTAATTCGCTCTAACATGCTAAAATTTCGAGAAACGTTCAATTATTTCAAACAAATTAAATCTTACACATTGGTAAATGCGCATAAAACTGTAAATAATTAATTTAAGATACCAACTTTAGATGAAATTTGAAAATATAGCAATATCGGCAAATTAACTAGATTCTAGAAAAATGCATTTGAAAGATAGGTAAACAGAAAATGCGTCTGTATCAAAACAAATAGTGGGATTTGCGTTTAATAAAGGCTTTGGAAAATTTGCCAATATGTTGAAGTAATAGTAAAATATACAAGTAATAATTAAATACTTATAACTTTTAAACTACGGATATCACCTACTTTTCTAGTTCAAATATTCGTGAGAAGATGGTATAAACAAACTTGAGATTTAAAATAATTGGTTAAATTCAAAAGATCAGGGGAAACGTTTGATTAGCTGAAAACCCACCTCAGAGGAACAATTCCTTATCGTGTTCTGTTTCCTGCCTTGAATTTGGCTTTTAAGGGTATCAGGGGACCTGAAGAATAAAAATAAATAAACAGTGCTTATAGCACCCCTGAAGTGCATAATTAGAAGGCCCGATACAAATTGTGTCATAAACAAATTTGCTTAGCAGAAGTCTGGTCGAAATCGAGGCCTTTCTATTTGACGATTAAGTAAATTAAGTAAATCCAGCTTAAACGAACAAACAAAGAGAAGTAATACATCAGTGAGCTGTAATCCGTTACCTATAGATGCACAAAAGTTAGTTAAAGAAAGAATTATATTTAAAGGTATATATATCAATCAATAACAATTAAACCCGTGTGTTTGTTACTTCATGTTAAATTGAAACACGTTTATTTTAGTTTTATATTTTTATTTAAATGTTTTTAATTTTAATGTATATACTTCAATGAAGATTATTGATGACAATAACCCTTGTTGGCACCTTTTGTAATTTTAAAACTTAAGTAGAAATATTTAAATGTTTATTAATAAAATTTCATAAATTGTATAAGTTACGTTGCGTAAATATTAGAATTATATTTAATCTTAATAATGTGTTATTGATGATTGCATGCATCACGTCGTTTTGACCTGAAATTTTATTCATATTTCATTTTATATTCTATAGATTTGCAAGTATTTCTTTACATTTCTTATTTTGTGTATTTATGTTGGCAATTATTATTGTATCGTTAATGAATATTATATTTAATTCCAATCATAATAAAGAATATATTTAACCGAGATCCATGACAGAACCATAAACTACTCAAATTATATGTCATACGATTGTACCAAAATTAAAATAAAAGAAATAAAACGGGTTTGGATAGCGGAATAAAATTGTTTTCATTAGATAATAAATAAGCTGACAATGACGATCACCTCAATATATGTTAAATGAGAATGTTATAAAACTATAAGAAATTATGTTACTGTAAGGAAAAGAAGGAATTTAAAAAACAATGTAAAGCAATCGTTTTGAACACATAATTGAGAACGACGCATGATCGATGCGTATAATATTGTGCCTAAAGAATTGGCATTAAAACGCTGACTAGCAACAGTGGTGTCTGTATGATCTCTTTTCACCCCCTAAAAGCAATTTCATATTATCTGAAACACCCTCTACATATATGTGAAATTTCCATTCTATTCTTTAATTTTACCCTCGATAATATTATGCAGGTGATAATCAACTTTATTATTGTCTTAGACTTGAAAATCCTGAAAGCTCTTTACCTAAAATAAATGATGATCTAGAGTCGATTTCGGTATGGTATACACATAATTGTTTGCAACTAAATATTAGAAAAACTATTGCCATGGTTTTAGGCTCGCAAAAGCAAGTCGAAAGAATTCGTTACGGAAAAATACATCGCTAAAAAATTAGCGCACCAGCTTTTAACTTTGAAACTGTTTATCCGATTTATTACAATTCATAATACAGGGTCATTGATAAAGAGTGCAGACTGCTGGATAGATCACGAAACTTACAAATTGGTGGTACTCAAATTAAAAATTAAATAATACTAAAGTTACCAGATAATTATTTTACTATAGGCGTCACATTTATAATTGATAATTGATAATTGAAATGATGTATTGGAGTTTCAATTTGCTTATTGATTGTTAAAAATGAATTAGGACATTTTTTCTTTAATGTATTGTTAAAACAATTTCTAATTTTCAATTAAAAATAATTAAAATATTAAACATATGTAAAATATATGATAGATATACCCTATGGTTGACATCTTGTTTTTTTGGTTATGAAGAAGCATATGAGCAATGAATTCCTTAGATTCTTTTAAATGTTTACTGCCATGGATGCACTCTTTTGTGATGGCACGATATTTATTTGGAGGGGAGGTCTCTGACTGTCTGGGCAGGTATCTCTTTAACGACTCGCATGGAACCTGTGCTCATAAATAATGGAATTCTTACTACTGTAAGGTAAATGGAGCAACATGTATTGTCATTTGCACCATATATTAGGTCAACCTTTTTATTAATGCACGATAATACTCGACCTCACGTTGCTCGGTTTGTAAGAAATTGCCTAGACGAGATTTAAATGACACTATAGCATGGCCAGCACGAAACCCGGACGTAAATCCCATTTAATATCATTGGGACATTCTTAATAGATGATTATGAGCGGCACATGTCCAACCACAGGACAGGAATTGAGTAAAATCAGGGAGGAACTCGATCAGAACGAGATACCGTCGCTCATTTTAAGTATGGATCTTCAATGTCAGTCTGTTATTCGGACAAGAGGCGGAAATACTTGCTAGTGTTTTTTCTTAGTTTTATCAATTTTCGATGGCGAATTTTGTTTATTCTTTTATTTATATTAATGATAGCTAAGAGATTTCTTAGAAGAATATTGTTAGCAATATTCTTAATTTATTAGAAATTTATCACAAAAGCTTTGTATTTTTCCTCTTTGCTCAATAAATAAAAAATATTGTGTTTTACAGGTGGTGCATTAATTTTTTGGTCAAATGTAGTTTATTATTTAGGATTGGACAAGTTGTAAATCTTGTAACTTACGGTGATTATTGATACCAACATTAATGCGGATTTGTCATTTAAATAAATTGATTCAGTCGGCGTATGTAAGATTGAACAATTTGTGTAAGTCCAAATTTTAATTCTTTAAAACATAAATTAGTGAAAGTTTCGACATTTTGGCTTTTTGATTATTGCGGTATTGGTTATGGTCCGTGTTGAAATGAACGTCACCGAAACAGCTTACTAAGTATTCATACTTCATATACAGGGTGCCCTAAAATCAGACGGCATTACGAAAACTGTGGACACCTTGACCTATGAACGATTTTTAAATTTTAAATATATAAATGATATAATTTGCTATAAATGCAATCCTGTCTTCTAAATAAACGGAATTATGGACTGAATAGTAATAGTAAAAATGTACTGCCGCCTAGAACAACACTAATATTTGTTTAGGATATGTTTGTAGTAATTTAATCTATAAAAGTTCTTTTGCCTTGTCTACTTTCTTTGAAATAACAAAACAATTTTAAGTTGGCTGATACATTTTAATTTTTAAACATATTGATTGCTTCATAGCTTGTTGCCAAAACCATTTGTATAAGCACAAGATTCTATATAGTTTTGTTTTAATGAAATTAATTCAAATCATTTTCTTTTAAAATTTGTAACCTGTTGAATTGAGATATTCGAAAACAAAATAGCCAATTCTTTTTACTATTGTAAACAAAAAAAGCAACTGCAAAGGGTATTTTATTTTTTGGGAATATTACCGTAACCCTTGATCGGATTTAATTTAAATTGATATTTTTAGATTACCCATAAAATAACGTTGCTTGTATTTCGCTTTAAAAAAATTAGTTTTAAATTTTTCGCTTATTGTTAGATTCGGGGATCGGATTTAGAGTCAGGTAAAGTAACTAAATATTTTTGACTGTATCTTCTGGAATAAATATTTTTAGAAACAAACACATGTTGCATGCTTCAACATAAACCAACATATACACTATCCGGCATGGCGCGCACGCCACGGTTGGACTTAATACTATAATTGTTAATATTTCGAAAATTATACTTTTTTGAAAACATTTCAGAAACAAATTTGTCCAATTTTGGTCGTAAGGTACCCACAGATTTTGCGATGCCAGTTATTTTTGGGACACCCTATATACGTTTTGTTAGAAATATTAGTAGAAGTACATTTTGCTCACTTTTGCTTTTATAACGAAGTTGTAGGAGAATGTATGAATTACTATCAGTGGCTCCTGTCTATTTTGATAGTTGTCTGTAGAAGATGTATGTGTAATGCTTACGTATGCTGTGAGCACACTAATGTCTAAAACATTTGCGCGATTATATTAAAGCTTGAAAGTCAGGATTCTTGTAGCCCAGGGGAGAGTCCTGTAGAAAATGGCAGAATTTGTTCAGCTGCAGGATATTTTTAGTTTTTTGGGTATATTACCGTAACCCTTCATCGGGTTTCATTTAAGTTAATATTTTTAAATTACCCATAAAATTGTGTTGCTTTATAAATGTATACTTTTTTGTAATTACATACATCCGTGTTGGAATACCATCAATTTTATCAAAATTGAAAGTATGCAGGTCTAGAGCCACATCGCGAAACATTAGCTACAAATGAAAGAAATATTGGCTATTTATTTCAATATAAAAAATAAAAATAAGTAATGGTGTATAAAAACTGAACATTCGCTATTTAGATAACGGTAAGGGTCACTTTCACTTACCAAGCTGCCAATGCCCAACATTCGATTGAATCAAGCTTGCATTCTAACTGGAGCTGGGGCATTTCCAACTTCTTGTGTGAAACGGAATTTACGAAATGATTTTTTACTTTTTCTTATCATATATGAAATATAGGTGAAAGAGGAAGTATTGTTTTCGTAAAAAATTTCCGTTGTCGAAATTTTGGTGAAAATAAGTTTTCGGGTGCGCTGATTACGAAAATCAAGTTTTTGGAAATTCGTCTGTTTATGTGTATGTCTGGGTGTATGTGCGTGCGCGTGTGGATGTGCGTATGGGTGTGCGTGAGTGTTTACGTATGCGAGAGCAGGTGCGTGTGCACGTGTGCGTGATTGGGTACGCGAGTGTGTGCGCAAGTGTGCGGGTACGCGTACGCAGGTGTGCAGGCGAGTGTTCGTGCGTGCGCAGGTACTTCATGCGTGCGTGCGTGTGCATGTCTGCGAACATGATAACTCGAAAAAGAAAAGTAATAGATAAACAAAATTTTATACGTGAATTTGTATCCCACCGAGAATGCGACTGCAACAATTTCACTAAAATTGAATTTCGAGAAGTGTCACCTTACTCTTATCATTTTTTGGTTTTTATAGATTTTCTCGAAATCGGCTCTAACTATTTTTTCTAATTTACTGTATTTCTTAGATATTTAATAACCATTCATATAATCTAGACGGTTTGTTAGAAAATATGACGTAAATCGATTAATCGGAAGTACTTTTACCACTAACCCTAAATAATGCAACTGGAATCAAAACTCAAAAATTTGTATTTGAGGTCATAACCACCTTTGTGTTAAACATCAAGAATTTGGTTAAAATCGAATTACCAGAAGTACCATTTTACTTCTATTATTTTTCGATATTTTCCGTATTTTTGGTTTTTCGCGATTTCCTTGAAATCGGCTCTATCGAATTTTTTAAACTTGGTAAATTTTTCAAGTATGTATTTCCGTTTTATATGAACAATACAACTTTGGTAATATATTTTTGGATATCGAGTAACCAGAAGTACTTAAAGTATTAGTTGTGGACAAAATATCTCAAAAACTAAAAATTCATATAAAGGTAAAAAATTATATTCAAGTTTTCAGTCTTCCCCACATGAGACGGTAAGAATTTAATTATAATTGAATAGCCGCAAGTGCTACTTTATTCTTGCGATTTTTAAGTTTTTTGAGATTTTCTTGAAAATCATTATAAGAACTTTTTTAATGATTGCTACGGTTCTTATGTCTTTGATGTCCTTTTATGTGAACTTAGCGGTTTTCCTAAAAACATGCGTTGAAACGAGTTATCAGAAAAAATGTCTAGAGTTAAGCAGCGTTTTTCGTGTCCAGTATCGTCCCAATTATCATTCCCAATATAAACGTAAATAATATTTTAATTATTTGTGGACATTTGCATTTTTGCATATCTATATACGTAGGAACAGTCGTGTGTTGTTCCACACCAGATTTTTATATTTATAATAGTAGCTAACACCGTGGTACCTCAAATTTCTAGTGAGAATTGAATTATGAAGCTTGAGGTTCTTAATTGCATTAGCATCTTACAATCTAAATTGTTGTGAATGCTTTAAGACGATATTATCACTATATATAAAGTATAAGTCCTCGATAGTCCTTCCAAGCGATTTAACTTGATAAGTAGTAATACAATAATTGTGATTTTTAAGGGTGCCAGTAATTGATAAAATCATAAATTATAAACATTTAGAAGATATATTCAAATATCAAATTTATAATCTAAATGTGACTTTTTCAAAGCATCGATTTCCCTTCTTCGGTGAATATTATGAATTTGCATACAATTTGTTAATTTTCATTGGTCGGGTATTATGTTTGATTAATGTGTAGGAATTAATTTTATTAAAAAGTTATGAATTTTTAATTAAATTTGCCAACCCTATTAACATTTTCTTCACTTTAATTTTAGAACATCCTTAAAGACTGAATCTGCATTTTGAATACAAAGAATCTTAATTATAAAATTAAATACATCTACAAATATTATTACTCAATGCACATATGTATCTAAACTGAATATTTAATAGGAAGGCTAATTTATAATGTCTTTGGAGTAATTCTACTTTTTTATGTAACAATTTAAAATGGAACGTAAAACATAAATAAAATGTGAGTTAGACATAACATAGTATAAATTAGTGATTTATTTTGGATATTTATATTACTAATTTCTATTGATTACATTTAGGCGGAGACTAAAGATAAAAAAAATTAAACAGACATAGGCAACTTCATTAATACCGATATATTGATGGCTAATTTACATAATATCTGTATTTTACAATATATAGGATTTTCTATTAACTATTTTCAAAACATTTCTATAAATCCTGTAATTCCTAATTATCTCAGCATGAAATTATGACAGAACAAGATAATTATGATAGAAATGTCGGCTTTATTGTGTATAACACCTTCATGTCTTTATGAAATGAAGAATATTTTTGTCGGTTCTTTAGGCCTCCGACATTAATATTCATGAATTTCATTTAAATAAATTAACTTTCTTTTCAAGGTAAGTAGAATGTAATACTGATCAATTAAATGCTGGACTGTTAAAATTTTCGTGTCTTAACTGATCGATTGCTTCAAATGATTTATAGCGTTGTTTGAGATACAGATTACGAATATTTACAATATAGTGATTTGGAAATTATCAATTTGGGTGGTATTATCAAACATAATCTATATATATTTCTACCGCCTTGGCGAGCTACAGGTTTAAATCATTTGAAGTGAGTAGGATTTCAAGTTAATAGAGTAGATATAGAACAAAGAGTTCATTGTTACATGCTTTAAACCACTTTTATCTCACCTATCTATGAATTAATAAAGGCGGAGATTGGAAGACAATGGTGTCTAGATTTCAAATTAGGTAAGGTGTTCGTCGTGATTCACAATTTTACTATATAAATTTAGTTACAAACAGTTCAGGCGTGCTTTCTGTTAAGCAGATACATTTTGTTTGAAAATATATAAACTATTTAAGAATGTAGGTGCTGTTTGTAAAAGAAGAAAAAAACAAAAACTGCAAGAGGAAATGTAGGTTCTTTAAGTTCAAGTAACTATTTGTTTAATGTTAACAAAGGAAAAAATGCTAAACATAACAAACAAATATTAACAAATCTAAACAGCATTTAATGAAAATATAAAAAGATCGATCACAAATTTTAAAAAGAAAATTCTTATGCATTTAAATTTATGAGCCGTACAATAAAGATGGTGAAAATGTGAAATATAAGTAATTATCGATAAGTATCAAAGAGCTGGCAAAGAGATACAATTTTAAATCGCAAAAACTATTAGAAAGGCTAAAATGAAAGACTTGTAATTAGGCAAAGGACAAAAACGTTTTGGTACCAAAATCAAAATTTTGCACTTGAATAAAACATTAATAGTTACTCAAAAGAATAAAAATAAATATTCAGGATCATAAAGCACTTCAAATTAACAAACCTAAAGCAAATAAAACTATCCAAGTGAGAAATCTTCAGCTTTAGAAAAAAGAATTCGTGCTGGTGAAAATATCGCATGTGCGCATTTGATATGGAAGTTTAAGTGATAATTTATGAAGCACAAATTTAAATGCTTAAATAATCAGTTAAATTTACTAGTGAAAGAATGTAAAATTATAACTAAAAGTAAGTAATTACGAGGTATGTCCATAAACTAAGTTCCGTTTGACCGGAGAAAGAAAACAAATACATATTCAGTAAAAAAAAATTTATTGTGAAAATAATTTTAAACCTTAGCTCATTTTTCTCCATGACTACCGCTATTTTGTAGGCACTTATCATAGCGCGTCACAAGCTTTTGCGACCCCTCGTCATGAAAAGGTATCGCCAGTAATGTCGATCAAGTGGTAACATGTTCTTTTATTTCGTTATTATTGTTGAACCCATGCCTGGAAGGCTCGATTTTAGTTGCAAAAAAAGATGCAAGTCACTAGGATCTAGTTCCGGTTTGTATACGGGGTGGTTGAATTGTTCCTAGCTAAAGTTCTCTAATAGTTGTGTTGCATTCGCGGTATAAGGGCGGGCATTGTCATGAATCAGAACAATGCCGTTGGTGAGCATTATTCAGTGCATATTATGTATTGCACAACGCAGTTTTCTAAGCCTTTTGCAGTAAATATGGCACCCAACGAGCACAAAGTTTCCATAAATCCAGTTTTTCCTGTACAATTTCATGAAGACATGAGTTGAAATTTTGGGAAATACTATAAAGAGCAGGAATTGTAAACATATGGTTTGCTTTAACTTTTTCTTTAATTACATGAACTAGTTCACCACTAACTAAAGATGGACGCCCATTTCGTTCGTCATTATGCACATTATCTCGTCCTTCATTGAACTGTCTAACCTATCTTCTTACTCACAATCTCCCCGTACACTTCACAGATTTGTTGATGAATGTGGACCGGTTTAATGTTCTTTCCATTGAGGAAACAAATTACAGATCTAATTTAAGCGGCGTAATTTTCAATTCACTATTGGTCAGAACAAGCACTGCACAAGCATGCAATTGGATCGTAATAATAATTTAATTATTTATGTGATATGACACTAGTATACAATTAAATTATGAATTCTATGTTAAAAATTTAATTACATTAATTGAAATGAAGACGCATTTATATTATGAATGTTTATTACCGCAGGAAAAACACGAATTTAGATTTTCAAAAAACACTGTGCATCATAGCTGTATTCATTTTAGTCTCCCAATTTGAGTGTTAAATAGTGATGCTAATAAATAAATTAAAACATCACATACAGAGTTATTACTTTTTGTTTCGTGTACCTGATAATGTTCTTTAGAATGGTAATTATATATTCTGAGGATGATGTTCACTTGTTGGTTTTATACAGTCTTAAAAATTAAAATATGAACTGTAAAAGAAGAATAAAAATGGACAAATCAAATTATAGACAGTAGCACGAACCAGAATAACGCTGTTTAATTTGGGCGATAAAAATGAAAACTGATTAAATAGGCCTTAGCCCCGTTGTGCTGTTTAATATATTCTTTGATGCATATGTAGTAAAGCAACTAATCCAGGAAACTAGAAGGTACGCTATTGACGTGAACGAACATGGATCTTTGCTCAACAAAGACAAACTGTTTTTGTTATATTTTCGGAGAATCATTGCTTTCCAAGAGAGAAGTTGCATTGGTGTAGATGATGACGTAAATTTTTCGATTGTTTCAGATTCTACGTGTCGAAATAGACACGGTAATTGAAATAAGTGTTTCAAAAGTGCTAGTAACGCAGAGCTAGACCAAAATGACGAAATGGACTTTTTAGGTAAAACTAATCAAGTAAATTTTAGCATGGGGAAATATTTCACAAGAAGTTATCAAGATATGTTGCTATGGTAAAGTATTGTGACTACCATTCATCTAAGAAGTTATTTAGATTAAAGCCAGTTCGACTACCGTACAGTTCTTGGAGATTTGCGTCTAGATTCACAGGTAGCATTTAAGGTACTAGACGCTGTCACTGAACTTTTTGATCGTATAATATTCTTTGATAATATTTTACTTTTACTTAACACTTTTAGGCAGTTAGGATATCGAGCAGGTATGATCAAAAGAAATAGTCGCACAAAATGATGTATGTTGACCAACGAAATACAAATGAAAATAAAGAGTCGTGGATGCTTGAGTTTCAATATGACCAAAAATAAACTGTTGTTCATGAAATGGAAAGATAATGGTTTTCACAGTGGGAACATATAATGATTATAACGGAACGAAACGCGCTTTGCGCCCTAAAAGGTTGTCTAAAATGGCGATTGCCCTGAATTAGCTAACAGCTCCGGCGGCCGCAGTGGAGGAAGGGGTTTCTACAAGTTTGATGGAAATAATTAAACTAAAATTCAGAAGCGGCTTGCGATAGCCAAAAATCGGGAAATAGTCGTAATGTATGGGCACCATCTTACCTAAATATCTTAGAGGTTAGTTCTTACAGAAATGTAACGGCAAGGAATCTTATTTCAAACCGAAGGAGTAGGATTTCGCCACGGCATACTTACTAATTAATTACTTACTTAGTGTACGCCACTGGATTAGTATTTCGACCAGTTCACTTAGACGAATATGTGACAATATGTTACTTACTTAACTTAAACTAGTTCCCTGAAAGAAGGTATCTGTTAATAACTTTATAGGTGTCTATAGTTACAAAATAAAAAATGTTGTACATTAAATACTAAATATAATGATGATAAAGAAAATTGAATGTGTACAAGTATAATAAATACATTGCTCTCATTTAAAAGGAAGAAATTACAGTAGACAATTTATACTCTATAACCAGGTTCGGCGACCCCTGTGCTTTATATAATTTACAAGTAATACTAATCTAGATAATACAATCGAGCCTTCTGAAAAGCCCTTATTTCGATAAACAATTAAAAATGGGTAATAAAAGCTAGCGTTAATTTTGTTATTAATATCTATTAATTAGTAATTACTTTAATAGTCTTTTACTTATGATTTGATCGAACGAATTGTCCAGTCGTAATCAAATAGCAAATGACAAGGGGTTTTATTGGATCACTACTTGACCGTAATTTTATAGTAAAACTTCACTTATGTGTAGACAGAAGTCTGACGGTTCCGAATACGACGGTAGGGTGGTGGCATCAATGCCTCAGTTCCCATATTACGGCATTGTGCTTAACCCTTGGACATGGGGAAAAATGAATGGATCCCCTAAAATTCGCCGGCAGGCATTGAATAATGAATTCCAACGAATTCATTATCTCGATAAAAACGTTAAACGGGATAACTCTTCGTTTATGAACTTTCACGAACAATGGCGTTGGCGCTATAAAATGCACTTTCGTCCTCGAAGAACGAAAACGCACGCTGACCTAACGGTAGTTAGCTCTGAACTGCCCTTAAAAGAAGTTTCTCCTTGAACTTGCGGTGAAGGGGGGATCGGTGGTTAACATTTATTTTTAGAGTCGTACACGTTCTCATGGTAAGGCTGATGTTATATTTTTTTAAGGAAAAGCTCCTATGTTTTACAAAACGTGAACTGGGATTCTTGAATATTGATAAATGTTGTTAATAATGTCTTTGCAAAATTTAAAGATTTACGTTTGTAGTTTTGACATAAAATGGTACTGGTAATTCACCAATTAGGTTTTACTATTAATTCACTTTTATATATATATATATATATATATATATATATATATATA